>PVIW01006582.1:17094-84863 GCA_004026585.1 Noctilio leporinus
ACATCTCTGGCTCTGTTCTGCTTGTCTGTTTTGTTCATTATTTTCCCGTATTGATTGAGATCACATGGTATTTGTCTTTTGCCACCTGGCTTATTTCACTAATCATAATACTCTCCAGTTCCATCCATGTTGTTGCAAAAGTTTCTTCTTTCTTTCTGCTGTGTAGTATTCCAGTGTGTAAATGTACCAAAAATTTTTGATCCATTCATCCACTGATGGGCACATAGGTTGTTTCCAACAATTGGCTATTGTAAATAGCTCCAAACATAGGGGTGCATAGGTTCTTCTTAATTGGTGTTTCAGGATTCTTCAGGTATAATCCTAGCAGTGGAATTGCTGGGTCATAAGGCAGTTCTATTTTTAGTTTTTTGAGGAAATTCCATACTATCTTCTATAATGACTAAACCAATCTGCAGTCCCACCAACCATGCACTAAGGTTCCCTTTTCTCCACATCCTTGCCAGAACTTGTTGAACTTTGTTGATGATTGCCATTCTGACAGGTATGAGGTGGTATCTCATTGTGATTTTAGTTTGTACCTCTGTGAAGGCTAGTCATGTTGAGCACTCTTTCATATTTGCCAATGACACCTCAGATAAGGGTTTGATCTCCAAAATATATAAAGAACTTATATGACTCAACACCAAGGACACAGGCAACCTAATTTAAAAATGGGCAAAAAACCTGAACAGCTACTTCTGAAGAGGACACAGAAAGGGCCCATAGGCATGATAGAATATTTTTATTTTTTTCTCTCACCCGAGTGTATTTTTTAATATTGATTTTTAAAGAAGAGGGAGAAAGAGAGAGAAAATTGATGTGAGAGAGGAACATTGATCCATTGTCTCCAGTATACTCCCCAACTAGGGATCAAACCCACCATATAGGTATGTGCCTTGACCAGAAATTGAACCCTTAGTCTTTTGGTGTGCAGGTGACAGGATGACACTTCCACCAACTGAGCCATCCTGCTAGGACAAAATACTTTTTTTCTAATTAGTCTGTATATATTATTTTATTAAAATCTATAAATAAGACCATAGAATTAGATTTCCACGTGTCCCTAATCAACAATTTATGAATTAGTAAACTACAAAAGAGGAAGAATACTACTTTGAACAAAGTCCCACAGTATAGGACAGGCAGGAAAGAGGGAAGCTGTCTTTGCCTTCCTAGGATTTTGCATTCACCTCTCTCGCTAACTTACCAGAAAGAACTTATAATCAGAGAGAGCTCTCTATGAAGCCTTACAAACTTTTCAATACAAATGATTAAAAAAAAACAAAAAACTGCTCTACAAAAATGTACCTAATCACTCTTTCTCTGAATAGGAAGTTTCCATTCTGACTGAATGTTTATAATACATTTTCAGCAAATATGTGAATCAGAGATAAATTTAGTTTACAAATGACAATAATTATGATTAAACAGAGTTCTGAAATTTCAAAAATTATTGCTTAAGGTAACATCTTTTAAGTAAATTTTTATTAATGTGTATATTTATGTTTAGGACTATTTTTTTATCTTCAAATTATAATTATTGTTAGCATACCTTTTCAGTCTAAATGTGACATGCTTAATTATATTTTGTAATGCTTTATTATGGTCATGTTTCTCCCTTTGTATATGTGAGAAGTATAAGCATTGACAAATGTTTAAGAGTGGAAAAAAGTAATTGGTTTACTATAATAATTTAAATTATGATATGATGATTATTAACAATGATAATGCTCTGTGTTCCTATTCTTTCAAGCACATAGGTTTGAGTTTGTATGGGTTGTTTTGCTGATAATTTTAAGGACACATAATAAAATAATTTAAATAAAATAAAATCTGAGGAAATATATTAACAGTTCCTATAAAGAAGTGAATTTATGTCATAATTCTTGGTTATGTTTAGAATGCAGATAAAAGTTGTATTTTAGATTTTTCTGTTTGTTTCAAGACAAGTTGTATTCAGCCAAAAATAAAAGAATGATGCTGTATCACAGAATCTTTGTACCATACAAGTTAAATATATCAAACAAAAAATAGATTGCAAAAATATAAACAGAAGTAAAATAGTAATATTTAAAATGTATGCTATAATGTTTGCAAAATTATTTGCTGAAGATAGAAAAAAATGCAATCACTCAGAGTGACTCATAATACCACTCCATCCCCCACAGTTGCCCTCAAAACAGTAATAAGAAAAAAAGTAAACAATTATTTTTAAATAGACATTATCATTAACAACAGAGTAAAAAGATGAAAATGACTAAAGCCAAATCAGACAGAGATATGCAACACTAAGTGGATGTGCGAGTCAATCTGCGTATGTGAAATAGGAAAAATGATTCTGGATTTCTGAGATGTGGGAGGTGATATGGTGAAGGTTGTAAGCAGAGGGCATTGGAAGCTGACCAACAACTTTAAATTATCATTTAAAAGTAAAGATACAAGTCCTGGCTGGTGGCACAGTGGATAGAGTGCCAGCCTGTGAACACAAAGGTCACTGTTTCAATTCCCCAGTCATGGCACATAACCAGGTTGCAAGCCAGGTCTCCAGCCAGGTCTGTAGCTGGAAGCAAGTGAAAGGCAACCACACATTGATGTCTCTCCCTCTCTGCCTCTCTCCCTCCCTTCTCTCTAAAAATAATAAATAAAATATTTTAAAAAATTAGATACAGTAACTCCATTACTTTGTGTATGTTTTGATTCATGTACCTCTTTTGATTTTTTAAGTTACTTGAGTAAAAAAATAGTATATATGATACAAGGGGAAAAATTGGTCTAACATAACAAGATGAAATCAGTAAAAATTATTTAAAAAGATGATAGCTTGAATGAAAAAGCTTAACATTTTTAAAAGAGTAATCTTTTAGAAATTAGAATTAAGGAACACGGAGACATACATGAAAATTAGAGATTCAATACAGGAGTCCAAATGAACAGAGTCCCAGTAAGAGAGAACAGAAAAAAACAGATAGGTAGAGTTTAAAATATATACACAATAAACACCAAAAACTTATTGGGGGTGATAGTCATTACCACTCATGTTGCACCTCCCAAACATTTGGCTTAATAAGAATATAAGATTTACATCAAGCTTATTATTAAAAGTTTAGCACACTGAGGGATAAATAGATTCTAAAGCATTCAGTTAAAAAATAAATACATTGAATCCTGGCTGGTGGCACAGTGGATAAGGCACCAGTCTGTGAACCCAAAGGACACTGGTTCGATTTCCAGCCAGGGCACATGACGAGGTTGCAAGCCACATCTCCAGCCAGGTCTGTAGCTGGAGGCAGGTGAAAGCCAACCATACATTGATGTCTCTCTCCCTCTCTGCCTCTCTCCATTCCCCTCTCTCTGAGAATAATAAATAAAATCTAAAAAATATATATATAGATAGATACATAGGTACATAGATACATAGAAATGTAAAGGTTATTAATCAGCATTTCAATGGTCTTCTAATTAGCATTGCTGGAAAGTTTTGTTTTGTGTTTTTAAGGGGCTAATTCCAATATTTTCTTCTCTAACTCCACAACCTTGTGCTAGAAGCAACAGCTGTGTGCCCAGGCTGAATGCCAGGACACCACAAACTGCACTTTATCATTTTCCTGTTAACTCCCTCCAAGGAAGCTAATCATGTAAGGTACTCATTTCTTTGGGAATTGAGTACCTCAGTGTCTCAGAAAAAGGATTAGCCATCTAGTATCAGCATGTGCCACTGGTATAAGGAGCATACAGTTCATTATGTTTTGGTCTTCAGCACATTGCGGGTTGTAGAGGACCACTTTGTGTGGTTTGGAAGTTGTAACACCTGTGCAAGCCAGGCCTGGAACTTGGGCCTGTAAGCTTTGACCCAGAACAGGAAGCAGGCGGCAGGCACAATCCAAAGCCTTTACAGAGGTTTCCATGGGAAATCAGGCCTAGAACTGCAATGTATACTTTGAAGCCTGTTCTGCTTTGTGTGTGTTCTAATCCTAATTAATAAATATTTGAGGTAAGGCACAAAATAAACTTCTAAACTGTTTTGTCAATGCTCTGGCACCAGCAAGGCTGACCATCCTTGACCAGATACTGCTCTCTGTGTTTTATAACTTACCCTCCCTAGACATTGACTGTTCAATGGCAAACACCTGCACCCTTTTTTTGCATGTATTCACCCCAATAAAAGCTATGCTGGAGAAGGGGAGTGTGTGCACTCTCCACTAAAGAGAGTAGCCACCTCTTCTCTGCCCGGGAACCTCAAGTCCAGGTCAGTTTGTGCAATCTGCAACTGTGGGGCTCAGGGGATGGGGATAGCCCACAGCTAGTATGATGCTTGCCCAAGTGCTATTTAAATGGGTATCATCACCCTTTCTCCAAACTAAAGTAAAATAAGCGGTGTTTTGGGGAGGAAAGGGATGAGGGCTGAATTCTCTTCTTCAATTTTCTTCAATGCACTAAGTTCCAACTAGACATGGGTTATCATGTTCCTCTTCTTAACTTAAAACATGGAAGTTAGGGTTGTATTCCCTACTTCCTGCATGGTATTTCCCTGAGACTATTTGAATCACTTAGCACTGATCAATATAGTAAATCATTGTCAAATGAGAGGTGGTCTCCTTCAGTATAGACAAATTTGATATCCAGCTGACCATGGATTTTTACATTTCTTTCTGTGAGGTTTAAATGAGACTACACACCCTGTGTGCATTGTTGAATGGAGAGCTCAGGACAACACACACTAATAAATGAGGCTAAAACCCATATGTATCAGAGTTTCCCAACTTAGTACAATTAAATATGTAAATAGTTGCCTAGTACAATTAAATATGTAAATAGTTACCTATATTAAAATCAGATAATACATACCATTCACCTTTCCTCCTAATCAATTCAATGCATGGTACAGAAAATATGCTACTACATGTTTACATCTGTTGTTAACACATTGTTGACTGGCAATTTTATACAAAATCTAATGCAGGTGCAAATAGGAATTAACTCATGTAGTAAACTACATCCATCTGTTCATTAACACATTGTTCACTGGCAATTTTATAGCAAAATCTAGTGCAAGTGCAAGCACAAGTTAACTTGTTATTGATCAACAACATTGGGCTTGAAAACACAAGCTTTTTCGTGACCAGTCAACAATGTGTTAATATCTACTTCAGAATTAATAAATTCACAGCCCGAGCCTACTGTAAAGGTGTGTTTACCTGATTCTCATAAACAAGTGGTGTCTGAGTCATGTGCCCCTGCTGCTGATTATTCAGGTATGCTGTATTACTGTTGGTCAGCATTGTAATAAAATCTTTCTGAAGCAGTCTTTTAGTTTAGCAAAATAAAGGAAGGTGAGCTCATCGCCTTAAAGCAAAATGAAACAAAAGGTAAAACAAATGGCCCCATAAGAGAAATAATGGTATTTCTATTCATCTGGCCTGTAAGTATTGGAACCATATTTAATTAAGTAAAAAATATATTATAGGAGCAATATTATGAATACTGGTACATTTACAGTTATTCCAGCCATGATTGACAGAAGTGGGAAAAGGGTTAAGTAGCCCATGTACATGAAAATAACAATTTCTGATCCACTCCTCCTCACTATGGCAAGGGGCTTCTTTGTTTCATGCTGCTTTGAAAAGAACAAATCTGTGCAATCAAGCTCATACACTGAACACTATAGAACTGTTACTCTATAATTACATCATTAAGCAAAATTGCAACTTCTGCCTCATTCATACCTCACTTAAACTCTTATTTTCACAATGAAGCAAAGACCAATGAAGTTTAGGGAAAACCTGAATTAGAATAAAGTGTGACTTATTCACATATCCACATTAACCATCTGAAACATGTTTTTCTTTAAAACATAGATTATTATGCTCCTAAATTATTACTCCCTGAATTTTTGTCCATTAAAAAATCCAGATAAAAAATAATCCTACATCAGCAACTGCAAAATTTTCCCATGTTTAAGACAAACATTTTGTTCTGTGAATCTAATATAAATCATATTTCAGCTGAGTACAGTAAAGAACTGTATACAGACTCAAACACTTAACAAATGTAGGGATCATTAAACCTCATGTAAGCAATGAATTTTGCTATGTTTGGTAGTCTTAGGCCTTTACTCTCATCACCTTCATTGCAATTCTCTATATTACTGATGAAAAAGAATAACAAACATTAAAACCATGACATTACAGAGAAATTTCCAATGAATTGGAAATTCGTAATACAAAAGTTTAAAGCTGATTTTCTATTGAGTTCTTTTACTATTTTCATGACTATTCACGGACAATGAACAAAACATTTCAGAACAATTGCATTAATATTTATGAACTTTTCACATGGCTAGTTACTAACCTAAGTATTTCAATTTGTAAAGCAAGATAAGATTCAGCTAAGAATTATGTACTGGTCATTTAATTTTATCAAAATGGAATAAATCAGTGTCTTAGAAGTGAATGATGTAGTCAAATCATAGTCTCTCTGCTTATTCAGCTGCAGAACTGCAAAGATTATTCACATTCCACTGATGCACATCTATTTATGTATTGTATCCACATTCAGATATTGATCTGTTCCCTTTTTGTTACCTCCAAACTCCTGTATCTTGATATCCTATTGCCCTGAACCTGTTCTCCACTTTCAGATCATTTATCAGTGAAGCCTCTCCCTGGGAAAATTCTCACCACTTTCCTGATCCTGCCATGATAACTTATTCTTTGATTATGAAATTATTGACCATCCAAATACGTATCATCTACACTGAATTTTTTTAGTAAAATTCAAATCTAAAAATATGTTGCATTTGATTCTACAACAGTTTTGGCACAGAGACTGTGCATTTATTTTAAAAATGAAAGAGCACATCTATAAAATAGAATAAATGTTAAAACTGTAAATACAAAGTTAAGACCTTCAAAAATGACTGATGCATCTGTGGGACAGAAATTTGGTTGGTGGTGAGCTTAAATAAGATTTAATATAGTTTTAAATTTTATTATAATTTATCATCCTAACATTATGCACTTTGTTAAAAGAGTTGTAACACATAAAAAGTCTGTTTTAGTTAATTAACACAGGATTCTCTTTTTGTAATCATCAATGCAATTTCTGAGTCAGTTTCACCAATGGATGCTAACATTAATAAGTAACAGTTGATAAACAACGTTCAGGCCCTGGCTGGTGGCACAGTGGATAAGGCACTGGCTTGTGAACCCAAAGGTTGCTAGTTTGCTTCCCCAGCCAGGGCACATAACTAGGTTGTAAGCCAGGTCTCCAGCCAGGTCTGTAGCTGGAGACAGGTGAAAGGCAACCATACAGAGATGTCTCTCTTCCTCTCTGCCTCTCTCCCTATCCCTCTCTCTAAGAGTAATTAATAAAATCTTAAAAAAAAAAGAAGAAAATATTCTTAAACCATTACTGCACAGATTACATCTAAATTACCAAGAAGAAATGTGTGTTTACAATATGGAGATTTGGTGGCAAGGTTAGGATTCTCTTTGTGATGCAGTGCAGTGGAAGAAGCACATCACTTAGTGATCTTGCTGGAAAATATTGACCTTGACCTAATGAGGTGGAAACATTTTATTGCATTTGAAATTGCTTGTTCTGAAGAAAAGTGGCCTGAACCTCTCAAAAGAAGTAAAAGTGAGATTTTTTTCTTGATTTTGAAAAATAAGAAATAATAGCAAATGCAGTGTGTGATCATTAAATGAATTTTGATTGATGAAAGTTAAACAATGAAGTATACTTTGAAGTTATTTGTCAAGATCCCAATCTGCCTGTGTGTTAGATAGTATTGAAATAATACTGATTTTCTTAGCTGCTGCATAATGAAATGGTTTTGTAGGAGAATGCCATTGGGGGAAAATTTAGGGAAGACTGTTATAATTTCTTCAGAGAGCCTTTGGATAAATTAACAAAAGGGATGTGTCTGTATGTGGATAGATAGATTAGTAGATATATAGATACATAGTTGCATAAATTCATAAGTAAACATAAGTGTGCATATTCATATAGACATATAGATATGGAGGGGATGTGACAAATGTTAAAAATTAGTGAATCTAGAAGAAGCGTGCTTGGGTATGTCATATGTTATTCCTTTAATTTCACTGTGGGTTTGAAATTTTCAAAATAATTCAATTATGAAGAAAAACTTTATTAACGATTAGAAACTCTTATTTTACATATGGTCTTTATTTGATAAATTACTGATTATAAAGTTAGGAGAATAACTAAGACAAGATTATCACTTAGGAGTAGGGATTTTGGAGAAGCAGAAATTATTTGCTGGATAACATTCTAGCTAAAGAAGCAACCAACCACTTATTTGAGGCACAGTAATATGTAGACTAAAATAGAATATATAATCAAAAGAAAATAAAGTAAACTATAAAATATTTTCAGCTTCTATTTAATTTTAACAATTTGGATGGAGAAGAAGAAATAGCTTTTACCCATATGAAAATATGTTTAACTCTCTCAAAATAAGAACCGACGACCAGCATACATTGAGAGTATTTTTCCTCAGATTAGCAGAAATCAAGTTTCTTTTCTTTTTCTCTTTTTTTAAAGATTTTATTTCATTATTTTTAGAAAGAGGGCATGGGAGAGAGGCAGAGAGGGAGACAGACATCAATGTACAGTTGCATTTCACCTGCCTCCAGCCACAGACCTGACTGGAGACCTGGTTTGCAACCTGGTTATGTGCCCTGGCTGGGGAATCGAACCTGCGACCTTTTGGTTCGCAGGCCGGCGCCTTAACCACTGTGCTACCAGCCAGGAAGTTTCTTTTCTTAATACACTAAATGTAAAAAAATATTTTTAAAGAAGGCATGAATACTATTAGTAGGAATATAAAAACTTTATAATGAACAATTTAGTAAACAATATCCATCAGTGCTGTCTAACTTAGCAATTCCACTTCTGGAAATTGAAATTATAGATGCACTCACAACTGTATCCCATCAAGACATTCATAAATATGCAAAATACCTTACATACACAGATATTATCACAGCAACCTTTGTAATATAAAACAATTGAAAATGATTTCAGTATCTCCCAATAGGCGACTAGTTAAATGAGTTCTGATCTAGTCACTTAAAAGATCATTATATTGTTCTTAAAATGTATTGATTTGTTGATATAGAAAAAATATCTAATAAACACAAATGAATTTTATTTATTTTTAATTTTTATTTTTTTAAGATTTTATTCATTATATTTAGAGAGAAGGGCAGGCAGGGAGGAAGGGAGGTAGAGAAACATCAATGTATGGTTGCCTTTCACCTGCTTCCAGCTATGGACCTGCCTGGTTGGAGACCTGGCTTGCAACCTGGTTATGTACCCTAACTAGGAATCAAGCCAGTGACCTTTGGATTTGCAGGCTGGTGCCTATCCACTGTGCCACCAGCCAGGGCTACAAATGAATTTTTAAAAGCAAGTATAGGAGTATGCTATAATTTATGCTATAATAAGAAAAATGTATATAAATATAGACAGATATAAACATGCACACATATACCCATTAACACATAGATTTTATTATATAAACATTATGTACCTTTCAGGATGCCTAAGAATTTGGCCAGTGTTTTGCTCTAGAAAAAAGGAACTGGATCATTGGAAAACAGATACATTTTCCACTGGATGTTTTTTTGTTTTGTTTTGTTTTTTTATTTTTTTTTTTAAGATTTTATTTCATTATTTCCAGAAAGAGGGGAAGGGAGAGAGGCAGAGAGGGAGAGAGAAATCAATGTATGGTTGCGTTTCACCTGCCTCCAGCCACAGACCTGACTGGAGTCCTGGTTTGCAACCTGGTTATGTGCCCTGGCTGGGGAATCGAACCTGCGACCTTTGGGTTCGCAGGCCAGCGCCTTATCCACTGTGCTACCAGCCAGGGCTCCACTGGATGTTTTTGAACATAATAAAATAAACTCACTTAAAAGGCAAACATAAATGTCAGAAAAAAATCACCTGTGACAAGGTATGTCCAAATATTTAAAATAATTTACAACAAAAGAGCAATTAGAAATCAAAAAAAGGGAACACCCAATTCAAAACCTGACTAAAGAGAAGCAACTTTGCCGTTAGTAAAATAAAATGGCCACTCGATAAATAAAAGGACTGTTAGCATTAATTTACACTTATCATTTATGCATACTTATTCTTTCTTTCTTTTTTTGCTTTTAAAAGTGGTTCATATTTAGATATCAATCTCTATCATGATATAAATTCTATGATGATGTGCTACATCTTCATGTCATAATTTCATGAGTTTTTTTGTAAATTGTTCTAATTTAATAAAAAAGAGACTTAAAAATTTTAAAAAACAGAAATTGTGCACTTTCTATAAATTGTCTCCTATTATTTATGTATCAGGGGAGGATCATCAGTGGAGTTTTGTTCTTTGTGTTACAATATTTTCCCCCAGGTTTCTAATTTAGAAGAAACCCTAAAACTATTTTATTTGTTGTAATAGCTCTCTCTCACCTTGAGGAACCCAATAAAGGTGTGTGGCTGCCCATACAAGGAATGCTGTTTCATGGCACTACATCAGGTGCTATTTGCCCCCTGTATGCCAATAGCTATTGAAGTTTTAGGGTCAATGTGGGTTTTTGTTTTTTGTTTTTTTGTATTTTATTTATTTACTTTTAAAGAGGGGAAAAGAGGGAAGAGAAGGAGAGAAACATCAATGTGTGATTGCCTCTCATATGCCCCCACCTAGGGAACTGACTCACAGCACAGGCATGTGCCCTGACTGGAAATCGAACCCGTGACCCTTTGGTTCACAGGACAGCACTCAATTCACTGAGCCACACCAGCCAGGGTAGGGTGGATGTTTATGTCTGACAGTCTTCTTTGCTAAATACCAGCACTAGTAGTTAAGGGTGCATTTCTGTGAGATGTCTTTCTGCTCCTTGCTAGTACTGGTACCTTTTGTGTCAGGGAGAATGTCCAATGGTTAAGCTTCTGTAGAAATCATTTTCAGAAGCCTCACTGTCCTGAAAGTTTTAAGCATAGTGCTCCTTGCGTGATTCTGCCATATATTACTTTTCAAGCTTGTCCTATACATTTTACTTACTTGGGTCAAAGTTTCTAACATCTTCAAGTATGTCAGAAGTAGAGAATCTTTTCACTTGTTTTTTGATTGCTGTTATTTTTTCTACCTTACTTTCACTGCATTTGCATAATCTTTAAATCCTGTCAGGTCTGCAGCTGCAATGCAGGCTGATATGGCCCTTATTCTGATCCTGTGGCTTTCACCCACTGAATGCTAGGATCAAATAGATTCTTATCCGAACTCCATTCACTGGCTCTTGACACCTCTGGCAGGGGGAATAAATGAAAAATCATTGTCACTAGTATGTCATGGTTGCTGTGTCTCTTTCTCCCCCTGCACCCATCTGTGGTCATTTTCATTCAGGATTCAAGTTTCCTTTTCATCCTAAATCTTCTACCCCCTCTCCACACCTATTTCCTGGTGCTCAGAGAAAGCCAGGCAACAGTGAAGAAAAAGCAGCACTCCCACCACAGAATCGTCAGAACAGTCCCAGGTCTCAGACATCACTGCATATGGCTCACCAAGCTACTAGTTAAGGGAGTGTTTCTTCCAGGTATTTGTCTCTGTAGGCCTGGTGAGCATCTAGGTAGTTTGCATTTTTAATAAGATCTCAGGAGGATCTAATTCAAACTGACCATTGACCACTGACTGAAAATCATTGCATTTGAGCGTTAGCTGCCAATTTGTGAACCCTGAAGCAAACAATAAAGACTCATAGATGATAATGGGTTGCTATTTAAATCTGCCAATTTTTTATTTTAGTGAAACTATACAGGGAAACCATAACTTACAAATTTTAAACATAGGATATCAATTGTATATTAGTTTTTGCTTTAACTTTTATCATGTTTGGTCTAAACTTCATTTTAAAACAGGGGTCTATATTTGGCAGGGAAAGGGATTTTGTCCTGTGAGTTGTAGTCTTGTCCTGGATATTTGTAGTATACTAGGAAGAAATTGGGAAAGTCTGATTCAGGACTGGCATGCCCATTATAATAGCAGAATTAATAAAGTCCCACAGTATGTTCTCTTCCCTGTTCTAGAAGAGGAAAATGCTTACGTCACAGTTAACATTAATAAATGAAAATGTAGTTTACTCAAATTAAGTTAGCACCAAGCTAAAGGGAAATGATGTGTAAGCTTCTACAGACAGATGAAAACTTCAGCCCAAAGACTAATAGATAAACCACAGAGTGAAAAATCATTGCAAGTAATAATTTTATGCAAGAAATTACTGATCCAACACAGAATATAGCATGATAAACAATTTTATGCAAGAAATTACTGATCCGACACAGAATATAGCATGATAAACAATACATCCCTGAGTCAGGACGGGAATGTAACAACTATCTTTCAACCTTACTGTTATGTGACAGAGTGAAATACTAGCTTGCCATGTTTTTAGCTCTGGTTAGGTAGCTTAAATGACAAAACAGTATCTTGCAAGCAACCGAGCTCTGTAAGAACATCCAGGAAGTAAACATGACAAATTAGCAGTTATTTATTTATTTGCTTGTTTATTTATTTTTAAAGAATAGGTTGTTCTAAGGGAAAGTCAAGAGCTTAAAACGTTTTTTTATTATGAGACGGCAATAAGTATGTACATAAGATAAACACACTTATTCAATATCACGTGTGGATAAAGGTTGTGAATGGCTTCCATTGAAGTAGCTGGCAACTGCTCTTATTAAAGGTAATGAGCTGGAGTCATTTGAAAATATGTCCTACTTCTAAATGCCTATAAAATGCAAACTAGACTAACTGCTGACTTATGGTAATAACTGGTGAAGAGTGTCTTGTTCTGAAGCACTTCAAAAACAAATTATTTCAAGTGTCTATCAGGTGTAATAGAAGGCAAGAACGAGGAAGTTTGGTTTGGGTGTTTTTTTTCTAAGTCACCTTTAAGAGCATTCCAGCACTTCTGAAAGTGGCTTATCAGTACACATTTGAATATTTTAATTATACACTTCAAAAAATACTTCAGAGTCATTTGACTGAAAGTGCAGTTTGTGTATTACATTTTAGTACTTAAATCAACTATGAAATAGCATTTTAAATTAAAATCCAATACACTTTTCCTACACTCTATTCAAGAATATTTAAGCTAATTATAACTCTCAAATTAAGCAAGACTAGGGGAACTAACAATGCAATTTTTAGAATATCATACATTATTAGACATGGTAATAACTATACTCATACTGAATTAAAACACTGCCAAATATGAAAATAAAAGGTGGGGGAGGAATAGCCATAAAAATATGGTTTTTGGGTGTTCTGTGGAGTAACCTATGAAGGGTTATGTATACAATACAATTCTCTAATTACTCTTTTCAAGAGTAATTTGCCTGAGAATGTGGAGCCTGATATTGCACGTGGCTCCTCCATGAATCTATGACTTGCACTGCCTGTCTGATGTTCAGACCTAGGCCTCTAGTAGTGTTGTTGCTTGTGGATGCCTGGAACTTGGACATTTTACCCCCATTTGAACTCATGCTGCTCTCATCATTTTAACCCTACCAATAAAGTGATGCAGGGAAACTACATTTCCCTTTATTGACTTGTCCCTTGATTTCATTTAACTCCACTGTTGAACAGCCATTGTTTATCACTGTCTTCCTAGGTATTGCTGGTTTGTCAACTTTATTAGATAATATCCAATGGTTTTCCAAAAGGACTATACAAATTCATATTTCATCCAGCAATGTTTAGGCTTTATTCTTTTCCTTGCTAATGCTTAATATTAAATTTTTGTGGGAGTAGTGAGAATAAGTATATTTCATTGTATTGCTGTTTAATGGACTGTAAACTTAGGCATCTTTGTCACCTCCCAAAGTTTTTTTTTTTTTTAAGATTTTATTTATTATTTTTTGAGAGAGGGGGAGGGAGAGAGACATCAATGTATGGTTGTCTTTCACCTGTTTCCAGCTACAGACCTGCCTGGAGACCTGGCTTATAACTTGATTATGTGCCCTAGCTGGGAATCGAACCAGTGACCTTCAGGTTTGCAGGCTGGTGCCTTATCTACTGTGCTACCAACCAGGGCCCAAAGTTCTTGCTAGCCTCCTTATTTTGATTATTTGTGTGTGTGTAGTGGGGAGAGTGGGTAAGAACTTAAATGAGATTGATCCACTTAGAAAAATTTATATATACAAACCAGTATTGCCAGGTATAGTTATTATACTGTGTAGTAACAATCCCACTCTGAGTTTAGTAATTGTCCAGAGGACCTGAAATCACGATCTTAAAGAGATCCCTTCACTCCCTTGTTCACTGCAGCATTCTTCACAAGAGCCAAGACATGGAAATAAACTAAGCATCCATCAACAAAAGTATGGAAAAAGAAAAATGTGATACATACACCTTTGTCATGTATTCATGTTATAAACACAAACACACACACACAGACACAAAATGGGTTTTTCATTCAGCCATATAAAGGAAGGAAATTGTCATGTGCAACAACATGGATGGAAAAAACATTATGCTAAGTGAAATAAGCCAGCCACAGGAAGACAAATATTATGTGATCTCACTTATACGTGAACTCTGGAATGTGAGCTCATGCACTCAGAGAGTAGATTGGTGGTTGCCAGGAAGTAAAGAAAGGGGAAAACAAGGAGGTGATTGTCAGAGGGTACAGCATTTTAGTTATACAAGATAAATAAGCCTGAAGACCTATTGTACAGCTTTTGATCTTTTAATGGGTTCATCAGATTTGTTAAATATTCTACAAGATTTTTGTTTATATTTTATTTTTTAAAAACTTTTCCCTATCCTTCTGTTAATTAAAGATTATCAGTGCTTTGCTCTAAAGGTGTATAAAGAGTCCTGGCTGATGGCTCGGTGGATTGGTGCCAGCCTACAAACCCAAAGGTCGCTGGTTCAATTCCCAGTCAGGGCACATAACCAGGTTGCAAGTCAGTTCTCCAGCCAGGTCCTTGGCTGGAGGCAGATGAAAGGCAACCGTACATTCATGTTTCTCTCCCTTTCTTCCTCCCTCCCTGCCCTTCTCTCTAAAAAATAATGAATAAAAAATTATCTTAAAAAAATAAAAGGTGTTTAAATTTTACCGTTTATATTTAAATCCTAGTCTGGTTAGAATTGATGTTGGTGTGTGGCACAATAGATGTCCATGTGGAGTTGGACTATCCATTTATTATTGTTATACAGTGCCATTGCTGTCCCTGATTACATTTTGCCCTTTGCATTTTGTGCTTGTCTGTCTCTGATTCAATGCCACTATTTCTTTACATAGTTTTATAATTTTTTCAATACCTGAGGCTTTCCCATTTACAGTTGGAATAATCCATCAAAATTCCCAAACATTTTCTTTCAGATTTTGTTTATAGTTCATTAAATTTATAGTAAAAATTATAGGTTGTCATGTTAACTCTAAATTTTTATAAATGAAATAAAAATTCACATGCTTATGTATTACTTGAAGATTTTCACCAAACTTCTTTATACTTTCTTCATTGTTTTAACTTGTAACTTATTTTTTACTTAAAAATATTCTCTAAATATTTATTGCCTACTGTGAATTATAATCTAATAATCATATTTTAAAATATATGTAACAAGTATGAAGAAATAAATTTAATACCTATAAACTGTGCTAGATTTTATTACTTAATATTTTCTTAAGGACATTGATTTTTAAAAATATACAAACATGTTACCTTTTCCCAGAAAGTGTTACCTTCTTTTAAAAATTGTATATATCTTTCATTTATTTTTTATCCTTAATTGCTAACTATAATGTTTAGTAGAATGTTGAATGAACATGATAGTAAGAAATGCTTACACATTAGAGCATAATTTGTATTTTGAACACCCCTTACTACTTGTTAAAGATGTTCTTATCTTGATAAAACTTGTAAAAATGTTCACAAATTAATACAATTAATACTTTTTTTAAAAGATTCATATTCTTTTTAATCTTTATTACATTCTACAATTTTACTCATATTTGATTTTTATTCTATGCCTTCTAATTTCTTGATTTTCCTGTTTTATGTCATAAAAATTATAACCCATCTATTAATTTTCATAATTTTATATCATTGGCAACTTTACCATTGTAAATATTTTCGTAAATTTCTGTTAGCTTTACCACATAAGTTAAGATACCATTAGCATTTGAGTGGTATTTTGTAAGTGATTTACTTTATGATTCTTTGTTGACATTATTTTCAAGTAATTTATTTTAAATCTAACATTGCTCTCTGCCTTTATTCTTATTTAATCTAACAATTATTATAACATCATCTTTCTTTCAGTTAATATTTATATTAAAATAATTACTATTTTTTAAATTGATATCTTAGGAGAAAGTAGCTCCTCATTTTTGTTTTTGTTTTTCAAGAAGATATTTTGGCTATTTTGGTATAGTTACTTTTGCGCATGAACTTTGGAAATTCTTTAGGATGTTGATGAGATTTACTTTATAGTTATAGACTGTAAATTGGGGGAAAAGAAAACCAGGGCATCTGTTATTCATATTGTTTGTTGCTTTATTCCATTTAACCCTTCAGTTGACATTTATAGCATCAATAAAGTAACATTTTTTTGCTTTTGAGGCCTCTTTTCGTGAGAAATTAATTTCTCTCTAATTGTTACTCATAAAAACTGATGTAACTTTCAAAGAATTCAGGTAATTTATTCATATTCTTTATAGAACTTGAATATTCTTTACCGGGTTTTCTATAGGTAATTCATGAATCTGTCATTATAGATAATATACTTTTACAATTAATTTTTAATTTAATTATTGCTTGAACATAAAAGCTTTATTGATTTTAATATGACATCCTTTTCCAAGAAGTTGATACATTGACTTACTAGTTCCAGTTGTTTATATAAATTATTTCACATTTTCCTGGTGCATAATTACAAATAACCTACAAATGGTTTCAATTTTGTCTCCTTTTCTTATTTTATTTAATTAACAAAGACCGATAGTATAATTGTGACAAATGGGAACAAAAGGAGACATCTTATTTTTATCAGACGTATGCAAGATATATAATTAACAAGTTTAAAAAGTACCTTTCAACTTCTGGTTTATAAAATAACATCATTTTAGTCATGAAATAATTTAATTTTATGCATTTTTATATTTTTTGAGATGGTTTATTGCATATATATTTTTATTATACTAAAGCATGTTTTATTTTAAATCCTGCTTGGTCATGATTTATTATATTTATTTATTTATTTATTTATTTTATTTAAATTTATCTGCACCTGAAGACATTTTTTTTATTGTTTTACAAGAGAAAAGAAGAAGGGGAGAGAGAGAAAGAGAATCAGTTGCCTCCCACAATGCATGTTCCTAGATCCTATATGGAATCTGCCACCTAGGTACATGCCTTCACCAGGAATCTAATATTCACCTTTCAGTTATGGGATGACACTCCAACTAACTGAAAAATGCTGGCCAGGGTGATTCATTATGATTTTTAAATTTAATTAACTATGTATTTTATTAAGTTATTTGTACTACTATTTATCAAATACACTTTGACCCAGGCTATGCTTCTTCCAATGGTAAAACTCATGGAGTCATGGGAATGTGCTGAAATAAAGCCTACAACTTATTAGAATACATTTTGGTTCTTTGGATCCCTGCTGCCAGGCTGAGAGGCTCTTTCCATGTTTTGCCTCCTGGGGTGGACCTGCTTCATGGTTATATATCCATCCCATCCATGAACCCAAGAGAGGGGCAACTGCTTTAAAGAGGTACAGACAGAGTTTGTGCATGTATGCTTGATTATTGCCAATTAATCCTTCCACCATGTGCCTTTTATTTTAAATAACAATAACTTATTTTGTTAAAAACGAATGTTAATATTAATATAGTCAGGTTAATGTTTTACTTTTACGATTCACTTTTGAGGTCTTGCTTTCCATACAGAAAATGCTTTATGCTTTATGGTGTAAAATAAACTGTTATAGGCTTTTATTTGTCTTATTTGTTAATTTGTGGTTGTGGCTTTCAGTTTTATATTTCACACATGAGTGAAATCATATGGTTCTTAATTTTTTGAAGTCTGACTTACTTTGCTTAGCATGATATTATTAAGGTCCAACCACATTGTGGTGAATAAGAATGCTTTATTTTACATGGCTGACTAGTATTTTACATATATATATATATATATATATATATATATATATCACCTCTTTATCCAATCATCTATCTAAGGACACTTCAGTTGGACACAGATAACAGGATGGTGTTACCAGAATAAAATGGGGGTGGAAGTAGTAAAGGGTAAAGGGGGTCATATATATGGTGATAAAAAGAGATTTGACTTTGGATAATAAACACAAAGTGTAATATACAGATGATATGCCACAGAATTATATACTTGAAGCCCATTTAATTTTATTAATTATTGTCACCCTGATAAATTTAATTTAAAATATTTTGGAAATATTTTTATATTAAAAAATTCAGCAAAGTAAAAATTCAATTAAGTTCAATAAAATCTGAAAATAATACCATTATATTTTTTTATGTTTCAAATATAGCTTTTCATTATAGTTATTTAATACATATACCATCTAGTTTTGTTATAGTATAAGGAAGGCATTATTGAGTCAATTCCATACTTCATATGTATAACTAATTTTGATAGCATTATAATATATATATATGTATATATGTATATATATTTATATAGTTATGATATTGAGATTCCTTATCCACAAAAAAGTCTTCATAATTTAGTTTTAATTTTCAGAACATTCTCATAAAGGCTATGGACATCTCTTGACAAAGTCATTAAAATTAGCAGCTGATGTTAACCATGGAAAATATTTCTGTGACAAATTCTCTATTTACAAATATTTCCAATTGCAATATGTATTATAACTAGTATGTATAAGTCATGGCTAAACAACATAAAATAGATTCATATAACTTCAATTTCTAATCTAAAAAAAGAAAACAAAAATCTTGAATAAGGATGAAAAACTGAAATGAATTTATCAAACAAAAAGAGAATGACTGACATAGTGATTGACTGTAAGAACTGAAAACATTTGCATTTATATTTACCACACTTTTACATTAATAACAAAGAGTGTCTTTACAATCATGTGATATATCAAAATTATTAACTATTCCACCACAAGCACTATTAAATTGGTAGGCTCAAAACAGACAGGGGGATGTTAAAAATAATACAGGGAAGGGTGAAGCCAAAGAACTTAGATGCATGACCCTTGGATATGAACTAAGGCGGGGTGGGATTGCTGAAGGGAAGAGCGATAACTTGGTAAAGGGGAGCAAGAGGACAAGAAATTGGAACAATTATAACAGTATAATCAATAAAATATACAAAAGTATTCAAGACTTAGATAAAATAAGGAGCAAATATTACTACTCTTTTTAAATGTCATAAACTTATAAATGAGTGATTTTTTGAGTATGTGATTTGGTTCAGTAAATGATAAGGACATAACAAATTGTGAGAATTAGCTTATTATACATTAAAAGTAATAAAATATACATGCAGAACCAGACAATTTTAGTCATACAAATATCAACTAAGATAATTTTGCAAACTGGAAAATATATAAGGAATATTTATAAACTGTATAAGAGTCTTAAAAATAATCCAAATTAAGTGGTTTTGCCAAAATAAATAAAAATGTTTTTTAGGTTATCGAAAACTATTTTTCTTCTCTGTTTTCTTTCATTGAAAGAAGTCATGGTAAGAATTTTAAGCATGATTCTGGGTTATTTGAGATTATGACAATATAAGAAATATTTAAGGATATAATTTAATTCTTAAGTATTATAACTTTTTGTTCTTAATTTGCTAAATATAACAATAGGAAATTCAATCACCTAGAAAAATATGTTAGAATAAGCAAGACTGACCTGAATACATAAGCAATTTTTACTGCAAATTTTTTTTCAATTGTTAGAAGACAGATTAATTAACCTTAAAAATATTGCTTTAGTTCACATTGAATATATAAAATACTATTTACTTAGAAATAGGTTTGTATTTTTCAGGAGCTAAAATCACTTTCCCTAAAGCAAAATCATTCTAACATTATCAAATATCACAGTGTGGGTTGCAGAACAATTATAAAGTAATTTACAGAATAAATCTCATTACTTTCTAGAGGCATTTTTGAATTAAGTGTTACCATATTTGACTTTCAGCCTTGTTTTCTTAAACAGTTGAACATGCAGAAGAAAAACAACACTTAAATAAGGATAAGCAATCAAAATTCAAATGACCTTAAACAATTACCTTTCAAAAATCCCTTGGGCAAGTTTTTTCCTCCAAACTTTTAAATATATTTTTAAAAGGCAATAAAATCTATTTAAAACACAAAACATTAACTTTTCTGATGCAGTATTAATCACTGAAGTGCTAGGATTTAGTTGTCATCTGCCTCAATAGTAGCTCCCATGTAACATTTATAACATCATTGATTTATCGTTCGTTTATTCATTTCTCCTTTCCTTCAACAGTTTTTTTTGTTGTTGTTGTTGTTGAAGTTACTTTTTGAAAAATTTTTCCCAAAGAATTTTATTGAAAGAAGCAAATGTTATAGCCCCAAATATTTATGGTTAACTGGAATCTTAAAATAGAAGAAATTTCAAGTTTTAAATTTAAAAACATTTAAATAATTTAAAAAAATGTGCTAAGTAATGTAGATTATAAGTTAACAAGCAGAATATTATTTAGTTGAAAATGAAAGGCTAAATTAATAAGAATGAGGAAGATATATTGATAAATCCTTAAAATGCTCTATTAATTATCTTCATATTTTTCTCATCATCACTCCTTATCATTTAAATTTTTGCAGGAAACTTGTAATTTTTTCCTAGACTGCTTTTGCTCTAATAATTAATACAAGAAACCCAAAATCTTAAGTTTTAAAAACAAAAAAGTAATTATCCCATTCTCTTGCTAAAAATCCCACTGCTGT
The DNA here is from genome assembly GCA_004026585.1 of Noctilio leporinus. NCBI lineage: Eukaryota > Metazoa > Chordata > Mammalia > Chiroptera > Noctilionidae > Noctilio > Noctilio leporinus. Next base: position 38,120 of record PVIW01006582.1, read on the forward strand.
CATGTAAATAAACAAAATACTACTTTTTCAGTTCTTATCACATCCTTAGATTATAATAATAATGTCAAGCTTTTCTAAAGTGTTCGAAAGTTGCCTTCTCAATTTTATGCTATTTCACTTAACCTTTATAAATATGTCATGATTAGTTCTAACCTACAAGAAAAGAAAGAAATTTGTGAAATAAATGACTCATCAGTGCCACCTAAATGTGTCAACTTGAACTAACATCTTCTGACCCCAGCCTTCTATTTACAATATGCCATGACTGCCTCTACATTTTAGGCATCCTAAAATTATTTCAGAAGTAATTTCCTGGGTGGAGTAGGATAAAAAGGGGTGGAGGAGAGATACATTTTAATGGAAAAAGACTTGAGTTGGGGTGGTGAACACACAATACAGTGTACAGATAACGTGTTGGAGAATTGTACATATGAAATCTGTTTAATTTTGTTAACTGGTATTGTCCCAATAAATTCAATGAAAAGAAAAACACTTTTTAAATAATCCTGTTTTTTTTTTTTTTTTTTTTTAATTGTCCAAGACACTATAGTAGGCACTTGAAATACAAAGTAAAATAGAAAGGCAATGTTATGTTAAGGCCCAGAAATGCTCCTACTTCTCCGGCTCACGTTCTTTCCTCTGAAAATCTGTCAAGAGGCTTTGCCTACTAGATGTTAGGCACAATTTTAAACTCTCTTCCAGTGAACACTTGCTATGTGCCAGGCACCATGTTAGGAAATAAGAATTTTTGAAATGGAAAAACATCATTTTGTGGGTTGCACTTAGAAGTGGTCAAGTCTAAACAAAAAAGCAAATAAAATAAAAACTTTTAGCACAGTTTGAATTTTCCGAAGTGGAAGGAAAATGGGAGACTGTAGGGCTGACATGGAACACTGACAGTGCTTCAATGTGTCTTCCTGGATTTGTGTTTTACATGTTAATAAAATATAGGGTATCTTGTTCCTTCACTCTACACTTTCAAAATGATGTTAGCTGTCCTACTTATTTATAACACTCTACTTACCTCATGATGATTACCTTTAGCACAGAAAGGAAGAGTCTTTTCACCAAAAGAACTGTGTTCTTTGATGGTTCTTTATTAATAACAATTTATCATAAATAACTGAAATGTCAGAATAAGAGGTCATGAGAAAATTGTGGGAAAGTTTAAATGATGTCCACTTGCTATTTCAGCCAATGCTGTATCAGCTTAAAATTGGTGTGAAACGTAAATTCCTAAATGCTATGACAAAAGCCTACTATTGAAGGTATAATAGACCTTATGGTTAAATTTGAGGCTTTTTCCACCCTCCAGGTTTTCAAGCTGAAAGACCTTTCATTGCTCTGCCACTAGAAGGGAAAGATAATAATTGTGAAATATACCCAGAACATTCTTCATACCAAAGAACCATTCTCCAGGAGAAAAACACTTTACAACAGCTTTACCTCAATGTGTGAAAGGGCTTTACTCTCAGTCAAGTCCCTGCTGGGATCCTATTTCACCTAAGGTGAGAAAAGGCTATTCCAATGGAGATACACTTGTGAACATCACTTTCCAGACACAGGTCCACAAAAAGACTGAATTTTAATTATAAGATTACATAGTGAGTACACTTCCTCACAGTTTACCACTATAATGAAAAGACTCCAGAGCAATAGCAGTGGATTACAGGTGAAAGAGCTGTGAGAGGCAGACTATGTGGAATGAGAAGTACTTAGGGAAGCCCCAAGTCTAAATGGTAGACAAAAGCAAGAACACTTGAGAAAGTGTTGGAGCCTTTGACCTATAGCAAACATTAAGCAAAATACAAGTCTTAAGCACGTAAACATAAATCATCAAAATAATGACATATTTACTTTCGATTCTAGATCAATATAATTGATCTCTCAACAGAAATGAACAAGAAGAGGCCAAATCTAAAGACATAGTGGGATCAGAAATAGACTTAAATATGACACAAATGTTATAATTAACAAACATAAAATTTAAAACAACTATGATAATATGTTAAGTATGTTCATGGAAAATAAGACAACATGCAACAAGAGATGGAAACTTCTAGGAAGTAATCAAAAGGAAATGCTAAAAAACAAAAAATACTGTAAGAGAAGTGCAGAATTCCATTAATGGGCTCATCAGTAGACTTGACATGTCCAGAAAAGAATATGTCAGCTTGAAGATAAGTAAAAATTACTCAAACTAAGATGGTTTATATATATGCCATCAATTTGAACAATTTATCTAATTACATTTTAGAACACTCTAACAACAGTAAACACATGGAACATACACTAAAATAGACCACATTCTGGGCCATAAAACCATTTGAAGAGTAAAATCTATATAATGTTAGAATTTGGCAATGAGTTGTAAGTACAACACAAATATAATTTATGCAATAATAAACTGATATTTGGGAATTTTAAATTAACTTTTATGCTAGCAATAGTTACTGTTAAAAGAATGGAAAGCAAAATAATCTTTGTGGGAAAATATTTGTAAAACATATATTTGAAAAAGACATGCAAGTTATATAAAAATCTGTTAAAATTCAACAATATGATAAAAACTTCACCTAATTAAAATAAGCAAAATATCTAAACAGAAGGTATACAAATAGCAAATGAACTCATAAAATAATGCTTGACAGCATTTGTCATTAGAGAACTGCAAATTAATTAACAATTATATAGCATGGCACACCTATAAAATAGCTAAAATGCAAATATCTGATGATACAAATTGCTGACAATAATGTGAAGCAACAATAATTCATTCTATTTTGTGGAAGTGCAAAAAGCACAACCACTCTGGAAAACAATTTAGCAAGCTATATATATATATATAGCTTCACCATATGATCCAATAATTATGCTTCATCTGATTTTTAAAATGATGTCAACCCAAAGAATGCACACTAATGTTCATATCTTATCATCACCAAAAATCAAAAGCAACAAAACTGGTCTCCAATAGATGAATAAATCAATTGGTATATCTAAACAATAGAATATTATTCATTGATAATAAGAAATTATCTCTCAAGCTACCAAAAGACACAGATGAATCTCAAGTAAATACTGGTAAGTATTTAACTGGCATAATTATTCTTGTTGAAGGAAACCAGGTTAAGTACCTCAATTTTTGCTTAATGTAATACACTGTACCTACATCCTCAGGTCCCCCAATCCCTGTTTTCTGTCTTCCTCCATGTGTAAGGGTTTATGCCTCTCTACCTGCAACACAGACCATCATCATTTCCTAACTATTACCATTTCTTGAAGAGATGTCTCTGTCCCTCTGTCTCTCCCTAAATCTCTATAAATTTTTAAAAATTAAAACAAGTATAGGCAAAATATGGCAAACTATTTTTTTCATAGATTTATCTCAAATAGGGCCTCAGTATTATTTTTAAATAAAGCACTGAGCAAAAAATGAAGTATTTTTCAGAGGATATGGCATTCCAATGCTTCGGTAAGTAAACATTTTGATAACACCATTTTATTTATTTTTCAATTCTGTCTCTTAACAGTAGAAATATTTCACTATATACAATATGATTACTCTACATCAGGTAGGTGTTTTATGTTAGATTGTTTTTTTTTTGTTGTTGTTATTGTTTCTGATTCAACTATTTTTTTAAATTCCTATATTGATGAAGTTTCTGCTCTATGTGGGAGATGTTTTCAAACCCAATGCTATAAAAATATGCAGAACAGAATTTTACTTTTTAATTTAATATAGTTAACTAAATTAATCACTGATTTTAATGTCAGGGTTAAGTGTTTTGTTAAATCAGTATATGTTCAAAAGCAAAAATAAGAGGGTTTTTTTCCTTTTTATGGGTAGCAACCTTGTTTCTATAATTCCTGTCTAGACAAATGCACCAGGTTTTTTGGACCCATAGTCCCTTCTTTAAAAAGCTGAGGTAATCTTTTTATAAGATATCAAAACATTCAGGTTTTGTTTTTATCACACATAAAATAGAAACCAAGGGTTTATAACAGCAACTGAGCTTCATTGTGTTAATTTCCTAGAGTCACTGTAACCAATCACAAACATAGTAGCTTAAAACAACACAAGTTTAAGGCCCTGGCTTGTGGCTCAGTGGATAATTGCAGGTCTGGGAACCCAAAGGTCACTAGTTTGATTCCCAGCCAGGGCATATAACTAGGTTGCTATCCAGGTCTCAACCAGATCCTTAGCTGGAGGCAGGTGAAAGGCAATGAGACATTGATGTCTCTCTCCCTTTCTCCCTCCCTCCCTTCCCCTCTCTCTGAAAATAATAAATAAAATATTTTTATAAAAACATAAATTCAGTTTTAGAGTTCATAACTGGACTAAACATAAAGTGTCCACTGCCCTACATTCCTTCTGGAGACTCCAAGGAAGAACCCATTACTCACCTTTTCTCCCAATTAATATACAGGCTGACTGTGTTTCTGGTCTCATGGCCTCTTCCTGTATCTTCAAAGTCAGCAATACATCTTTTCTCTCTCATATTGTGACCTTCTGCTTCTCTTTGTATCTGACTTTTCTGCTTCTCTGTTATGATGATTCCAGTGATTACATTGGACCCATTTGTATAACCTAGAAAAATATCACCATCCTTATAGTATCAAAATTGTACATATGTATTTATATATATAGCACATATATATGCATATATTTTGTTTCTCCCAATGAAATGTAAGCTCCACAAGAACACAGACATTATTTTCTATGTCCATCATCATCTATCTTTAGTGTTTTCTGATTTCCTAGCAAAATGTCTAAAACATGAAAGCAATAAAATGTAAATGGTTTATAAAAACTTATATCCTGATAGTAAGCTCTTAGCACCAATTACTAACAACCTATGTAAGCAAAGAGTTAAAGATGGATTGTAGTCAATCAACACACACTTTCTCATCAGGGTATTCTTATTCTGAAAGGAAGGCAATTTGAGAATACAGACAAATGAAAAACACAAGACCAAAGTATCCTATAATACCCTACAATTCACTGATAATAGATTTTATGTAGGATTTAATATGTTGTTCTCTCTTATGCCTTCTAATATTGAAGCCATGCCTTTAACTGAAAAGGCAATCTTTTCTGACCTCAGATTATTTTCATTTTATAGATGGTATGTCATCTCAAATCTCATTAGCAAGTGCAAATTATAAGTTTAAAAAATATTTATTATCCAGCTTTTTGTACCTCTTTCTTTCAATAAGTCAGTTTCACATAAAAATACTTTCTCCAATCCCTCAGATCAGTTTGAATGACTCCAGCTTTACTTTATCTGGTACGTTTTCCCTTTTTGAATTTTCTACAATGAGAAACTAAATCTGTGTTGTTTCAGGAACTAATATAGATACTCTGTAATATTATTCTTAGTCTCTATTCAAATATATTAATCTTATAGAGATTAATATAAAATTATTCAATTCCCCAGCCAGGGCACATAACCAGGTTGTAAGCCAGGTCTCATCCAGGTCTGTAGCTGGAGGCAGATGAAAAGCAACCATACATTGATGTTTCTCTTTCTTTCTTCCTCCCTCCCTGCTCTTCTCTCTAAAGATAATGAATAAAATATTTAAATATATATATATATAATTAATATGATTAATTCCAATAAATTATTTTGTAAGGAAAGAGGTCAAGTTGCTTATGGGAAAGTAGTGTGAGTCCATCAACACTCAGGCAGTTTCATCAATGTGTAAATAGGGATTTTCTCTTTTTCGTGTCTGTGAGAGTACAAATTATTCTATATGTACACTGCTCAAATGGCATTTAGATGCCATCTTATAAAGTTCTTTGGTTTTTTTGCTTGTTTTCACATCAAATATAAACTTTTAACTGTTAAAAGGATGATTTTTGCATATATTGTAATCCCTTATAGTGTCAATATTTGTCTGTTTATGAACACCCACTGGGTGATGACATCTTTCATACCCTGGTCCTGTATGTGAAAGATGTAAATCTGATATGAATAAGTCAAAGACTGTTTAATCCAACTTCACTATAGAGGAGAGCTAAGTGTAATCTATACCAAAATAAAAGCAAAAACAACAAACAAAACACCCAAATATTCTAACTAATGGACAATGTTATTCCATTTTCCAGTGCTAATATGCATTTTTCTATATTTTATTCATCATTTCAATGAACATTTATATAATTAATTAAGTTACATAGATTCTAATCATTTTCATCCTAGACCAAATACCTGTTTATTTTATGAAACTCTTAACCTCCATTATTATTTCCAATATGTAATGAGTTCAGAACTAATATTTGTATGATCAATTTAACCTAGTAGTTACAATGGGAGGAGAATAATTTTGTCCCCAGAGACCACTTGCCATCTCTGGAAACATTTTTGGTTGTTATGACAGTAGGAAGCACTAATTGCAGCAAGAACAGAGGATGCTGTTAAATATCCTGCAATGTGCAGGGCAGCCCTCCACAACTAAATAGTATCAATTTAAATTGTCAGTAGTGTAGAGGTTGATAAATAATATTTTTAAAAGAATTGACTATGCAAAATGCAATGTAGTTAATTATATTTGTAAAAGTTTTTGTTTCTTCAAGTGTTGAGAGAAAAAACCCTATATGATTATATTTTAATATACTGTTGTTGGCATAGACCAGAAATACAGATTTTACCCATAGTTCATTGTACATATAAGTAAAGCTGCTTTTGAAAGAAAGTTTTGTCTAAATAATGGTGAATTTTTGTTTTATGTAAAATTAACTGGAAAGAAATCAGCCTCTGAAATTAGTGCAACTACACAGTGATACAATCTACTAGGGACTAAAAAAGTGGTGGATTAATCCAGTTGTTTACCTATATATTTTTAAATTATGTTTTTCTTTGATGATTTTCTAAAAAGAAATAAAGAACTCAATTAACACACAGAAAAGTACAGAGTAGAACAAAGGACAAAGGACAAATCCCTTAAAGTATAGATTGAAGTGAGACTTCCCATCTCCAGTTGTGGGTCGTTAACTGCCTATCAAGGATATAAAAATCAGTTCCCTCAACTAAACTCCTTAATATCTAGGACAATGGATTAACCGGTCAAGCATGATAATATTTAAATTGTCAATGACACCTAATGCCTACATTTTCTTTTTTTTTAGTTTCCTATTTCTGAAAATTCTCTTCCCACAGGGACCATAACAATAGTCTCTTACTATAAAATTACTCATGTTGAAATATGTAAATAAATGCTAATATATGATACTGCCTTTCATAGTTTTCTACAATATGATTCAAAAAGTCACTGTTGACTTGGACTATTTAATTAGACTTATTCCTAGTGAAGGAGTTCAAAATCAATGTCTTTATGCCATGTTTGTATGACAGTCTCATTGTGGATACCAAAAATAAAACCATTAAAATGTATTAACTAAATCTCAAAAATACTATATTGAAAAACTTCAGGAACTAATCAAAACAATTTTAGTTATTTATAATATATGTAATGCATTCTTTCCTGAGTAAAATGGATGTATTAGAATTTGGTACATATTGCCATACGACCTATATTGTATCTCCTAGTCACATACCTTGAATATTAATTAATATAAATGGAATATACAATGAAGAAGAGAAGGAGATGGAGAAAGAGGAGAAGGAGAGAAGAAAAAAGAGGAGGAAAAGAAGGAAGAGAAATAAGAGAAGAAAGAGGTCATAAAAAATTTAGCTTCTCTTGTGTATTAAAATGTCTTTGCCCTTAAAAACCCAATTTCGAATAAGTTATTGTCAAATATCTAAAAATGCGACATTAATCTCTTCATTCTAGGGGAGTAATTTACTCTTGGTGTAAATGGTCATCATTGAGAGCATGATGAGGTCAATTCCTAACATTTTCTATTTTCTTTAATATTATCCTAAATGTGAAAACAGCTTAATTTTTATTTACATGACTACCTTTATCTTTGCATTTCTTTTACTTTCAAGATTAAATTAAATATAATTTCAGCCCAGAGATTCTACTTCTCTCTTCCTTTCTTTCTCTCTCTTACACACATGCACACATGCACGCACACACATTTCAACAGTATACCTGCCAAAGTCCAAAGTCTTGCATTTTATATGGTAGTAATCTCCATTTTATTATACCATTTTTTCCAATTGACAGAAAAATTCTGATGTTGTATTTTCATTCGGTACTACTTCTGCAATACTGTTGTCTCTAGTTCTAAATTTCTTCAGCCTTAAGTTCTCATCTATCAAAAGAATTTTAAGTTTTAATCCCCAACTTTTTCTAACTAGAATTCACAACAATGCATTACTGATTCTAGGATTCTAGGATGCAACTGCTATTCAACCTAAGGCTGCAAGAAACAACATGTGTTGCATGTGCTTCAATACACAATTGTGAACATGAATATCTAAAACCTTCTCATACTGAAAACAGCATAAACACTTCTATACTAATTCATATACTATTCATATAGTAGCAAAAACTGTTATATTTTATTTCTGCAATATATAAACTCCCATAAATAACATTTTATATAAAAACACTTTTATAAAAGTTTTTATAAAAGCTACGTGTTTTATAAAACATATAGTTTTATATAGATAAACATTTTTTATTTAAAAAATTTATCTGTATTTTAAAATTCTTACCTCTTTGTCAACCTAGTCTTTTTGTAGTTCTACTAATATAGGTTAAAAGAATTATTGAATTTTCTTTTCTGTTTCTATCCTAGAATTTTTGTCTTGACCACAAGAGCAAAACTTGTTTTTAAGTTGATCCTCTATATTCCAGAGTTTCTGATGTTCTTATTTCAAAGTCTGGACTTTACTTTGTGTTCACATAACAAATCCTGAAGACTTTTTAAAATTTTTGCTAACTGTGGTTTTCCTTTTGCCTTCTGACAAATATAATTCTTTGAGGTAAAGTGTTCCCAAAACAGGATTTCAGACATCTTCCTTGATGCTTGGCTTTGTGACCATTTCAATTTTTTTCATCTTCTGGAAGTAAACAGGTTTACAAATTATTTTATCTATTAGATATAGTTTTTTCTCAAATAAATTATGTTGGAATATATATTTTGATTTTAACTATACATGAGACTATTTGGGCTTTGGTACTATTACAGTTGCCATGATAGTTTCTTTACTTTCACTATGTAAAAGATTAAAAAATTAAACAGAGCTTGCCTATCTTTAATTTTAGAGATGGATTACCTGGCAATTCAGATGCTTTTACACATAAGTTGTGCATCCTATAATTAAAACTGCCTTGGTTATTAAAATTAGTTCAATTTCTTAACAAATAGTGCCCCTGCTAGTGGAAAAATGCATTATATTTGTAAAGGTATCTTCAGTACGAGACCCCTACCAATAGTTTATTCCAACCACACAATCTTGTCCTATTTTTAAAATCTGAAATGTTTGAATATTTTGAAAAAAAAATTAATTTGAAAATTCCAAGTGGAATTTTGCCAAAAATAATATACATTGCTCTTGCTGATCTAACTTCCATAAATTGTAATATTTTGTGTATTCTGTGTCCTTACCATGACCTGCAGCAAATGTTATTTATACTTCTGATAGATAGAGATGATCAGGATGCAGGATTACTAACTCTAACCCACCAGGATTTGGCATGCCAAGGCTTTGGGGATCCCATATTCACACTTTGATAAACTAGACCCTCCCTTAAAAGTAGGTGAGACCTTGAATACTGCAAAGGTGATAAAATGTCACCTCCATAATTAGATCCTTGGATGCCACTTGCTCAACTACATTGTTATATAAGACTCTGTCTAAGCTTACTAAAAAGAGATTGTCCTTGCTGGCTTGATAAAAGATGCATTATATTCAAGAAACCATCGTGACAAGGAGCAGATGGAATCCTCGGGAATTGAGTGCACTTTCCCACCAGCTGGGAAAATGCTGGACCCCTCAAACATAAAGACAAAGAAAACAAGTTTACCAATAGCCTGAATAAGCTAGGAAGTGGATTCTTCCTGAGTCAAACCTGTTGATGAGAAAGCAGCTCAATACAAACCTTTCCTAAAGCATTGTGACACTCTCAGCAAGGAACCAAAAGAGTTGTTCTCAGACTTATTCATCATTGATACTGTGAGATAATAAAACATATTATATTATGCAATTTAATTTGTACTCAGTTATTACTTAGCAATAAAAAATTCCTTTACCACATATTCCTGAGAGAAGCAAGTTACTGAGAGATCACTTGAGATTCATTCTTTGGCCTTGACCACTGAATAGTCTTCTAGAGAACTGGGCTAAGAGATTTGTATATACTGTTTTTCTCAAAACTATGGGCAAACAGTGGAAATAACTTCATCCAAAAGGTAAGCCAGTGTCTTTACAATCATCCCTGTAATAAAAGCAATAAGTTCCTAGTGATAGAGATCACTATGGAAGAAAGGGTAAGAAAGAAAAAACAAAATCATAAAAGCCTTCTCTATGCTTGCAAGAATTTTTATTCTTTTTTTTTTTTTTTTTTTTTTAAGATTTTATTTCATTATTTTTAGAAGGAGGGGAAGGGAGAGAGGCAGAGAGGGAGAGAGACATCAATGTATGGTTGTGTTTCACCTACCTCCAGCCAGGTCTCTCACTGGAGACCTGGTTTGCAACCTGGTTATGTGCCCTGGCTGGAGAATGGAACCTGCGACCTTTGGGTTCCCAGGCCAGCGCCTTATCCACTGTGCTACCAGCCAGGGCTGAAGAATGTTTATTCTTTATAGCTCTTTGACCAATGTTTTAGTCCTTTCATACTATGACTTAGGTGTTTTGTCCTTTTTAGACATTAGAAAGTGTGTGTTTGTGTGTGTGTGCTTATGTATGTGTGTGTGATTGGGCTTTTCTTAGAGGTTGGCATGGACACACAAAGATTTTAAAATTATTTCTGATTAATGCCCTTTTTGATGAGCATGGCTTTATGAAACATTTCTTAATTAAAGTTGTTTTTGATAACTTTGCCAAGTGGAAAAGGATAATTATACAAAATTGTGTTTATACTCCTCCTGAATTCATATAAGATGATTTAACTTGGATAAGCCCTTTTGAATAAGTAAATAAAATAATTTAACTTTTCATCTTCAAGATCTGAATATAATATTTTGGCTTGTGGTATTATTGTTCAACCTTTTCTGTAATACATAGATCACTAAGCTAAAAAGAAATGCATTCCAGTTTCTCTGATGAGGTTTTAAAAGTGAAGAAGTCATTGACAACATTCTGCTATCACAGAGCTGGAAGAAATGGACCAGCAAGTGCCAGGTTTTGTTCTCAGACAAAAAGAGAAGGAAGCTTAAAAGGTGTCTTATCAGGCATATCAAATATGCTTACCTGATGCCTAAAACCAAACTACACTTCTGTAATTTTTTTAAAGATACATAACTGAAAATAGCAATAGTTGATTTAAATTCTCATAGAAGTCATGAATATCATATTCCTTGCCAGGTATGTTGGCAAAGCAGCACAGGAATGTGACCATATATTTCTTGGCATAAGAATGGTAGTACAGGGGAGCCAGGCCTATGAGAAGAAGAGCATAGTTGTGGAAATTGATATCAGAATAATAGTTCTTTCAGAAGAATAGTTTGTGAATTAGAGTTACTTCTTTGTATATGGCACATGATCTTGGTTTAGAAGATTTTTTGCTAAGAAATTAATATGGTCAAACCACATGAATGTAGATTTAAATAGGCTATTTTCAATTCTTTAATTTTGCTCATAGGTATTGGAATTGTTATATATAATAGAGTTATTTTATATATTAAACCCTTCACTTGACACTGTGTGGTCTGAAAACACGAAGAATATGTGATCCAACACCTCAAGAAAAATTATTCCATTAATTGAAGATCAGTCAATAGAAGTTTATTACAGTGTCATTTAATACCTAGTCAAATACCACAGGCTTTTATTTAAATAAATAAAATTAATTAGGAAAAAAGGTAACATACACATGCACATGTTATTATCATGTATTATTTGGAATTGCAGGTACAAGTACAGGAAACTAAATGCATCAAATTCAGTAGAGCAATGGGGGGAAATTAAACTGTTGTAATACAACAATAGTAAATCAATTAAAAATTCAGTAGTTTAATAGGAGATAGAATAAGCAATTTAATAACTTTTAAGACATAAAATGCACCATAGAATCAATTTCCCAGCAAATGCAGTTGATAATGTTCTTCCAAATCTAGCTTTGGGCCCAGGTGATTGTGTGTGTGTGTGTGTGTGTGTATGTAAGAACATCACTTAAATTCCTGTCCAAGAATCTTAAGAATAGTCTTATATAAGTCCTATTCAACTTGAATCTCTTCAAAGTATTACAGAACAGGAATAAAAATGTGGGAAGTCCCTAAAAGCGAAAGAAGAAGAAGAAAGCAAAAAAAGGAAAGAAAGAAAGAAAGAAAGAAAGAAAGAAAGAAAGAAAGAAAGAAAGAAAGAAAAGAAGGAAAAAAAGAAAGAGGTAGGAAGAAATGGAAATAAAAGCTTGGAAAAGTTTGAAGGCAAAGGCAAAAGGTCAGATAAGAATGATACCTTTATTTCCAAAAGTTAGAAAAAAAAAGTCATGTTAACAGATTGTTTACAGTAGAACATTTCAAAGTTCAGAATGTTAGTAGAAGTGAAAAAATTGGAGAAGGACCAAGAGAGACTTGGACTGAATATATGAATATGAAATGAAGAGAGGTTATAAAAATTATTGCATTAACTAAAAGTCTGTCAATGGAACTTCATTACAGTATCATTTATTACAGAAGTAAATATCAAATGGCTTTCTTTTAAATAATTAAAATCAACTACCTTCAAAAATAATACTGTTGGTACAGTATTGACACTATTAGAATAATCAACTATCTTTTGATTCCAGCATTTGAGGGAAATCTGTGTATTGGCAGCCTTCTCATTTAGTGAAAACTCATGAGCCACCATGCCATATCATAGAGCCCCACTGAGGTCTTGTAATTCATGGAGAAGACTTTTTTGGGAAAAAAACCTATATATCATAGTAGCAAAGGAATGCATACAAATAAAGTATGTAAAATCACCCCTTCTTAAGTGAAAACTGATAGATAAATATCACAAAACCATATAGGGAAAAATTGCCAACAAAGACAACGCTAAGATAAACTGGAGAAACAAACTCTTAAAGAAACAGAGAAAGACCTGGCTGGTGGCTCAATGGACAGGTGTTGGCCTGCGAACCCAAGGATTGTTGGTTCAACTCCCAGCCTGAGCACATAATCATATTACAAGCCAGCTTTCCAGCCAGGTCTGTAGCTGGAGGCAGGTGAAAGGCAACCATACATTGATATCTCTCTCACTCTCTGCCTCCCTCCCTGTCTTTCTCTAAAAATAATGAATAAAATATTTTAAAAACGTATGACTATCTTAGTTCTAGGACAAAGTCTCATTACTGAAAAAAAAAAAATGTTTCAATTTATAATTGATAAATATTGTATTGAACTTTAAAAAAAGAAACATGATATTCTAGAAATTATCTGTTTAAAAATAATGTACTTGTTTCTATTGTAGCTTCAATACATAAAAATACCACATTTAAAAAGCTTACTTTGCTGGTAGCACAGTGGATAAGGCGCCAGCCTCCGAACCCAAAGGTCGCTGGTTGGATTCCCCAGCCAGGGCACATAACCAGGTTGCAAGCCAGGTCTCCAGCCAGTTCCGTGGCTAGAGGCAGGTGAAAGGCAACCATACATTGATGTTTCCCTGTTTCTCTCTCTCTCTGCCTCTCTTTCTGGAAATAATAAATAAACTCTTTAAAAAAAATAAAATAAAAAGCTTACTTTAATGCTACATATTTTCTGCCCTGTGAGAAACGTTAAAAAATGTTCGAGCCAAAGGAAAATTATATGTTAGAAATATAGACCTCTATAAAGAAAAGTTGTAGGAAAATATAAAGGTAAATGTTTTATTTTTATTATTTTAATTAATATAACTAAATATAACTGCTTGTTTAAAGTAACAATAATATCAATATGTAGGGTGATTATGAGTAAGAATAAGTAAAATAGCAATCACTGACAAGAAAGATGGGAGAATTTGGGATTTGTATAAAATAACTATGCAACTTGTAAAGTGGTATTATGTTATGTATGTAGATGAACTTAGATTAGTTAAAATGTGTATTATAAATTATAAACATTAACAGTTTTAAAAATAAGTATAATTTATATACTTAAAGAAGGTAATAGAATCATAGAAGTTATTCAATTAAAAGCAGAAAAGTGATAAAAAAGGAAGAAAAATAAAATTAAGAAAACTGAAACATGGTATCTATTAATCTATCTATATCAATAATGTTTTAAAAGGTTTTCTTTTTAATCCTTACTCAATGATATGTTTATTGATCACAGAGAAAGAGGAAGGGAGGGGGCAGAGAGAGAGACAGAGACAGAGACAGACAGACAGACCTTGATTTAAGAGAAAAACACTATTGTTTGTCTCTTGTGTAGGCCCCAACAAGGGATCAAACTTGCAACCTAGGTGTGAGCCCTGAGTAGAATCAGACCTGTAACCCTTTGGCTTATGGTTGATGCTCCAACCACCTAAGCCACTGCAGCCTGTGCTCAATAATACTTTAAATTTAAATAATCTAAAACACACCAATTAAAAGATAGAAACTATCAGAGTAGAAAAACAAAACAACACAAAATAAGACCCTGCAATATATTCTATAAAATTCACTTTAAATGTTAACACTCATAAATGTACAAAGAGTTGAGAAAGATGTATGATGTTATCACTAATAAAAAAATGCATTAGCTATAATAATTTTAGACAAGATAGGCATCATATCAGAAATATTATCAGGGGTACTGGTATTATTTAATTATGAAAGGATCCATTCTCTTAGAAGATATAATTCTAAACATGTATGTGCCTAAAAAGAGTTTCAAAATTTGTGAGATAAAAACTAATACAAAATGAAAGGAAAATAGACAAATCTATTATTACAATTGGAATGTCAATGGTCTCCTTTTAGTGACAGACAAGTCAGAAGAATACAGTTTCCATGACCAACATTATTAGGCTATTAAAAATAATTGAAACCCACAGACTACTACATCTAACAACAGTAGAAAACATTCTTTTGAAGCTCATTTAAAACATTCAAAAAGGTAAACCATATCTGGGCCATAATACATATTTTAACAAATGAAATGAATGGGTATCATATAAAATGTTTTCAGGCTACAATAGGATTAAACTACAAATAAACAGCAGACAGGTAACTAGAAAAAAACAAATATTTGGAGATTCAACAACAAGTTTCTAAATAACATGAGACAAAGAAAAGTCTCAAGAGAAATGAAAAATTATTGTGTAACACAACTTAATAGAATTTGGGGGATGTAGAGAACAAAGTACTTGGAAATTTTAACATTAAAATCATATATTAAAAATAAACATAAATAAATAATTTATGCTTCCATTTACTCCACTAGAGAAACATCCCATATAACTGATGTTTTTATAAGGGAAGAAGGGACAGACAGAGATTCACAAACAAAAACAAATATCATGATGGAAGCAGAGTTAAGAGTGTTGCATCTACTTCCCAAGAAGTACCAAGGTTTGCCTACAATACCCAAGCTAAGAGAAAGGCAAGAAACACATTCTCCCTTAGAGCCCTTAGAGAAATCATAGCCCAACCAACACCTTGATTTTACACTTTTAGCTTCCACAGCTATGATAGAATAAAGTCTGTTCTTTTTAAGCCACCAGTGTGTGGTCCTTTTTTATAGTGGTCCTAGGAAACAAGTATACATGGAAGACCATAAGTCACCATGAGTACCAAGTTTAATTTGGTATCCTGTATAGGATTTTAGAATAGAAAAAAGATATGAGGAAAATATTGAGAATATAGGAATAATCTATGGGTTTCAGTTAATAATAATATATTAATATGCATTAATTAATTATAATAAATGAACTGCATTAACATAAGATGTCAGTAATAAGGAAGTAATTTGTGGGATATATAAAAGCTATATTTACAATAATTCTGTAAATTTAAACACAAGTTAAAAATATATATATTAAAATGAGATAAAAGTACAAACATGAATAAACAAAAGTGACATAAATAACGCACTTTGAGATCGTTGGTGTTATTGCTTACATAAAAGGGATTACAACAAAAAATGACATGATAAAGAAATAAAATTGAAAATTTTTAAATGATTGATTTAAAAACATAGTTGATGACTTTTAAAAATATTTTTCAGGATCTTGAGCCGAATGTTTGTATTCCCCAAAATCCATATGCTGAAACCTAACCCCCAAAGTGATGGTGCTAAGAGGTAAAACTCGGGGAGGTGCTTAGGTTATGAAGGTGGAGCTCAGGAATGAATCAGTGCCTTGGTAAAGGAGACCATCAGTGGTGCGTGTGGGAGGACATAGCAAGAAAGTGCTGAGTAGGAAGCAGGAAGACAGCTCTCACCGGAAACCAGCAGTGATAGCATCTTGTTTGGACTTCCTAGCCTCCATAACAGTTAGAAATACATTTTCTTTATAAACTACTCGATTGTGGTCATTTGTTATAGCAGCCTGAACAGACTAAGACAATGATCTACAAAAGGCAAGTCAGTGGAAGAAATTATTAAATAATCTAAAGGAACTTCCCAGAGAAGAAGAGCACAAATTATTATTGTGAAAGGGACTTACCAAGAGACAGGCACAACAAACACAGCGGAGGTGGGGGACACTCCCTACTTTAATGCACAATACTTTAAACTTCCAAACATCACAGGTAATTTCGTAGGGACAGGTGGAAAGAAGAGTAGGGAAGCTAGGGTACATGCTTATAAAAAATGACATAGGAGCATAGAGGGGATTGAGCCAAAGGTCAACAGAATGGCTCAGTACCAACTCCAGGTAACACAACTTGCTTGCCTTGGTATGGCACTTACCGCACAAAGGTGTCTAATGAAGTCCTTTGTACCTGCAGGTGATTACTCTCACTGATCAGCTCTCATCTCTTCACAGGCTGGGTGTAGAATGTTTTGAGACCTTTGAAAGTTGGATTCTATAAAAACCTTTTTAGAACACCAATTGATTTAGAACTGGGAAAACATATTGGTATTAAGACATTTAGTAGAAAAGCTTTCATTTGATATGCAAATTATTATAAAATAATATTCAACAGCATCCTAGATAACCCACTCAATCCGGGAAAGTTGAGAAGCAGATAATTATGAATAAAATGGGAAAATAAAGTTAAGTTTAAAAATCACTTCGGATTGTTGAGATTATTTCACATGGTAATATTTTTATTTATTTAATTTTTTAAAAATATTTTATTTATTATTTTTAGACAGAGGGGAATGGGGAGAGGGAGAGAGATATCAATGTATGGTTGCCTTTCACCTGCTTCCAGCTAGGGATCTGGCTGGAGCCCTGGATTGCAACCTGTTTATGTTCCCTGGCTGGGAATCAAACCAGCAACCTTTGGGTTCACAGGCTGGTGCCTTATCCACTGTGCCACCAACCAGGACTTATTTTTAAAACGTTAAATACAGGTAAATCAACAAATATTTCAGGACGCATGATAAAGTGAAGAAGTCTAGAATTCTTCCCATTTGACATTGGGAATTTGAAAGTAATATTTACTGTTTGTACCAACTAGGTCAACTAAATTCCTGCTGGGACAATCTAGACAAATGTATTGATGTGTTTCTGTTGCATTTGACCATTGTACTGCCTTGACCTGGATTTAATATATAGGTGAAGGTATTAAATCTGTCAATACTTACCTATTTCAAAATGCTAATTATAATATTTAAAACACAGCAATGAAGTTCTCCACATGAAGTAGATAAGTTTGACGCTGTGCCAAATATTCATCCTTTTTGGGTTATATAGGAAGATTTTAATCAAGCATTATTGAAACTAGAAAAAAGTACATGAATAAATATTCCAAAAAATGTTTCCATTAGCTATGCAGAGGAATGGTACCTGATAATAAACAAATATAATATTTGTTTATTTGATGCTTCCAATGGTTTAGACACTCAATAAGAGCAAAAGAAAAAAAAAGAGGAAGGTATTTCAAATGGGAACATTAGACAATTTGGGAAAAGTAAAAAGACTACAAGTACTATAAATATTGCAACTTGAAGAGGGAAAAGAATACACTGAAGAAAATTACTACTATGGCATGTGGAAGCCAGAGATCTTGAAATGTTTAGAATGGTTACCTGTGTTGGTTCTTCTACATGGCCAGACACAAATATAACATCATAGCATAGCATAATATATATCACATTATAGTTCCCTCCCTTTGGTTTACAAAGGCTCTGCTGAAAAGTCTGATAACAATCTTAATCGGGATTCCTAGTTTTTGTGATGTTTTGTTGTTGTTCGATTGTTCATTTCTTGTAGCTTTTACAGTTCTCAGCTTCCCTTAATTTTTGACACCTGAATATAATGTGTCTTGGTGTTAGTCCCTTTGTATTTATGTAATTTGGAACAATCTGGGATTACTTGATCTGAGTGTCTGTTCTTTTCCCCAGGTTAAACAAGTTTTCAGCCATTATCCGTTTGATGAGGATTTCTCTCCTTTTTCTCTTCTACTGAGAGCCCTATAATGTATATATCGGTCTTCTCAATGTATCCCATAATTTTCTTAAGCTCTGTTTATTCTTTTTTTATCCTTGTTTCTTTTTGCTTTCCTGATTATACTAATTCTAATGTCTTGTCTTTTGAGTTCACTGATTTCTTCTTTCACTTGATTTAGCTTTCTGTTGAACCTCTTTATTGTTCATTTTAGTTACTGTATTATTCAGCTCTGTAATTTCTGTTTGATACTATTTTTATATTTTTTCTTTCTTTGTTGAAATTTTTACTTTTCTCTAACATTGTTCTAACCTCAGTAGGCATATTTATCACCATTGCTTTGAGCTACTTATCTTTGTTTTAGTATGATTTGTTTCTGAAGTTTTATTTTGATTCCGGGGAGACATAATTCTATTTTTCTTCCTAGTCTTTAACTCTCTGTGTTTCTGAACATTAGATAAAACAGCCATGTTTCCCAAACTTAATGAATTGATCTCATACAAGAGATAAAACTTATGGTTTAATCTGGTTCAACCTCTTAATTTTCTCTCAAATCTCTGTGCTTGTCCAAGCTGACTTCTTTGTTTCTAGTGGCTCCCAGTCATTCGGGATGTGCCAAAAGAGAGCATAACATTCAGCATATATATGCAGGCTGATTAAATGTCAGGTCTTAAGAGAGCAGCTGTGAAAGTATATAGTTAGGACTTTTTGAAGAAGAATGAGAGCAGGGCTTTTTATGTTTTGTTCCTATATGCTGAGTCCAGACATATAGCTTCAGTGATGGAGTACCCCTCATACCCATTGAAAACTTTGTTTGCTTCAGTCCTATTGGTTGCGAGGGGGACCCACACAAAGCATATGAAAGTTTGGGAAGTTAATCAGCCATCCTGAGAAAGCACTTGGCCCATCCCATACAAAAAATAAGTATAGTCCCAGGGGAACAAAAAATCACTATTGATTGTTTGTCACTTACAGTTTAGAATCTTCACCCACATGGTGCACTGGCCTGACGAGGCCTTAGCAGTCACATGGTCCATGGCCTCCAGGAGGGAGTCTCAGTCTCTCTCTCTCTCTCTCTCTCTCTCTCTCTCTCTGACCTGGTGGGACATGCACAATGCACAATGCAAAATGCACAATGCACACACACATTCAGGTGCCCTCTCTCCTAGGATAACACAACCTGTGGCCTTAGCAGCTGCATCATATCTGTTTCACACACAGCCTCCAGGGGGAAGCCTGAAACTAAACAGCAGGTTTGAAGAAGCTAAGTAACCTAAGTTAGCAGATGCCTTGGACTCCAAAGAACGGTACTTTAAAATGGGGCATGGACTTGGAACTGCTTTTGTTTTATTTTGGTCTTATTGAGGAGAGCTAGACTTTGTCTGGGTTTTGTGGAAGAGATGACCTATAAGACAGGGAGTCCCCCATTCTCCCAAAGCATGAATCATCTGAATAAAAACATTTTCCCTTTCTCACCAGTCTCTGCCTCTAGAGTTTTTCTTTTTGTGGTGGCAGGCTAACAAACCCTCAATTTGGTTCAGTAACAAAGGATAAAGTACTGTGGTGTGCTGGGCCCAAGTCTCTGGCTGGTAACTACTTCCTTCCTTCTTCCCTGAAATGTAGTTCTTTTGACCCTCAATTTTATGATTTATAAACTTTTTCCCCAAGAATAATTATGCCCTGCTGGTATAGCATTAGGAGATTTTGTGATATGCCTCTTTACAACTTTTCAACTTTGATAGTAAGAGCATGATTGTTGTGAGTGCAAAGACCGTTTCCCATTGCTACCACTATTGTCATGATCAACCAATTGAAAAGTCGAGGAGCAGCACTAAGTGAGCCTTTCATTTGAATTTCAACCTTTGAATTCATCCCATATATCTTTGTTGTTTCCTTGTCCATCAACCATCTAACTCTATAACCTCTACTATTTTATTGAGTTTCCACTCACTTAATCTTCCATGTCAAATACAATAAACATGTTGATTATTATGTTTAACTTAGCATTCTTATAGAATACCTTATACAAAAGTATTGATGTTTATTAATATTAGTCATATTTATTGGATTAAGCCATGTATTGCATTTTATTTTTCAATATATTCTTTTTGGAAGTTAGGGGATTTTTTTAGGAAAAAGTAAGTTTAAAGTTTTAGTACTACTATTACTAATAGTATTATGCATTATAAAAATATTAATTATTATTTGCTTCTCTTGCTTCCAACTTTGTGTGGAATATTTTTATGGTATTAGTTCATCAATAAATACATATCACTTGTATTATTTATTACATCAAATACAAGTTAATATAGCATGTTTTCAAGTAGATATTATGTTTAATATATAAAATAAATATTCTCAACTTTGAATAAGTGTTTCTCAAGATAAGTAATAAAATATAAAGGTTGCATTATTTCTTCCTAATACATTTTTTTTAATTTTATTGTTGTTGTATTACATCCATCCCCTTTTTGCTCTCCTCTGTCCCCCTCCCCACCCACCCATTCCCTCCAAAGACAATCCCACCTGTTGTCCATGTCCATGGTTCCTTTATACTAGGTTCCTGTCTAAGCTGCTCCCCTTTCTTGCCTCTGCCTCCCCCCTCCCCCCAACCCCTTTCCCCCTGACCCCTGAAGGCCTATTCATTATATTCATATATTTGGTTCTGTTTTGCTTGTTGTTAGTTTTGCTCATTATTTTCCCATAATGGGTGAGATCATATGATATTTGTCCTTCACTGACTGGCTTATTTCACTAAGCATAATACTCTCCAGTTCCATCCATGTTGTTGCAAAGGGTACAAGTTCCTTCTTTCTTTCTGCTATATAGAAAGAATCCCATTGTGTAAATGTACCAAAGTAAAAATATGGAATGTTTCACAAATTTGCGTGTCATCCTTGCACAGGGGCCATGCTAATCTTCTCTGTATCGTTCCAATTTTAGTATATGTGATGCCGAAGTGAGCACCCTAATACATTTTTAAAATATCAACTAAAAACAGTAGTCTGAAAAAGCTTCAGTGCTGAAGGCTATTATTAATTTAGAAAAGAATTTGCAAATGTATCTTTTGTGAAAAACAAAACTTAAAAATCCATAGATTGTGTAAAGAAACACATGATCTCTTAAGTGAAACTTAAAGTTTTTATTTATTTATTTATTTTTGTTTTTAGGTTGAATAGTTATAAAGAATAAGACTTATGAAAGTGTCATCAGCCCTGGCTGGTAGCACAGTGGATAAAGCATGGGCCTGTGAAACCAAAGGTCTCTGGTTCAATTCCCCAGCCAGGGCACATAGCCAGGTTGCAAGCTAGGTCTTCAGCCAGGTCCATATATGGAGGCAGGTAAAAGAGGCAACCATATATTGATGTTTTTCTCTCTCCCTCCCTCTCTAAAAAAAAAAGTTTCATCAGCACACTATGTTAGGAACATATTTTAATACCTTTATTAAGCGCTAGCCCTCAATTTATCTCCAGCATCATAAATTAGAAAATGTGAGAATATTTCTCCCAATGAAGAGTCTTTACTTGTATGAAAGAGAGATAATTTCCCCAACTCTTAAATATTCTAGCAAAAGTAACACCAGATATAAAAATTCCACAATGTAATTCCATAGGGAGATCTGAAATGTCAGCTTGGGACTGACACAGCAGACGTTCTAAGCCTAGTAGGTAAAATATTCTTACCACTTCTTATATCTCAGACTTGAAGTCTTAAAAGTTTTTCAAGACTTCTTGTCTCCTGAGTCATATATAAGCATGGCATTTTCTTACATTTCATATTCACTTTATGCCTCCCTTACACTTTACATTATATTTTTTGGACAGAAAGTTTTTTGACAAGTTGTTGACTCAGCTGAGATTCCTCAGAATAGAACTGCTTTCACCCATAATAAGCCATTGTAATGCCACTCTAACTTTTATTGGGTTTTCTAATCAAAAGACAAACTTCAGAAGCAAATAAATGTATAGGATTGAGAAGCTCAATATAACTCCAAAGATCATCTGCAAGAAGTTTGCTGATAGAATTACTTTGCAGATTTGTCTTTGTCTCTCAAAGTTCCAATATCATGTGCCTGGACTAAGGTTGGGTGCATTGGCTTATAAAATAATAGACAGGAAAAAAGAATAATTATCTACTATATGTTTATTAAGAGCATCAATTAAAATGATATAGATGTGTCCTTGACGGAGTCAAACCTTGGAGCCTGGAAAATATCCATCCTGATATTTGGCCATTTTACTTAGCAAGGGGCTGGCAATGAAAACTATGTTTTGTTTTTTCACCAAAATATTTAAGTACCTAAAATACTTACCTAAAATACTTTGCTCTAAGGTTCTAATTAATAACTACTAATATCAGTCTTGCTTTATAAAATGATGTTGAACATTATTTTCCATTTTCATTTTCACTAGCCTAGCCAACATTTTTCATTAAACAGAAGATTCACTAGTTGCTCTTACCAGGTGTGGGCATAAATTAATTCATCCTCATGAGGAATCATTCTTTAACCATATGCTCACAATAAAGTTCACAATGAATTGTAAGAGACTCAAATAACTAAGAACAATGAAAAAATCTTACTATTTGATTTTTAATAAGAGTTGTTGCCAATGATCTCCTTTATGCAAACTCTGCCTAATGTCTGTAGAATATTTAACTATCTGCCCTGGCTGGTGGCACAGTGGATAGGGAGCCAGCCTGCTAACCCAAAGGTCACTGGTTTAATTCCCCAGCCAGGGCACATAACCAAGTTACAGGCCAGGTGGCCAACCAGATCTGTGGCTGGAGGCAAGTGAAAGGCAACCATACATTGATGTTTTTCTCCTTCTCTGCCTCTCTCCCTTCCCCTCTCTCTAAAAATAATAAAATCTTAAAAAATATATTTAACTATCCATTACCTATCTATCTATATATCTATCTATCATCTATCATCTATCACTTACCTGTCCTCTCCCTTCTATGCCTTCTGTAGAAAGCTATACGGTCAAAAGAAAGCACATCATATAGAGGCCCCATTCACAACTGCAGCTGTTTTAGTTCTGTTAGTTTTCCTGTCTTTATCAAGATGCTTTTTTAAATTTCCTAAGGCATAACTGGATCTGCCATTCTTGGTTATCAACTTTTTATCCCATCTGTTATAATTCCTATTAGTTGATGTAAAATACCACAGTTTGGCTTAAAATGTGTAGAACTAACAATATTTAATTTTGAGACCAAGCATTTGTGCTTCTTTATTTAACTACACAGTAAAGAGGCACAAAAAGTTTCCTGGAGTGATTTTCAATGCCTGCCTACTTTGCCACTCTTCTGCCTTAGTTGTGATTTTGGTTGTTCAAAGTTGTTGAATGTGCAGTAAAATTAAACTTGTCTTGGGAATGAGAAATAAACTTTTATACTCTCTCCTGTCCTTTTTAAAGCACTTTGGACAAGTTATTTCTCCCTCTTGAGCATAAATTACAAAATTAGAAGTACTAAGGTGTGATAAAACCAGCACCACCTTGGGATCATAGAATATGGTTTTATTTGACATTTCCACTCATAGGTTTGCATTATAGTTTTTTTTTGTTTGTTTGTTTATTTTTAGTAATTTGATTAAATATATAAAATACTGTTGTTGTTGTTGTTTTTTTCCCTTTGTTACATCAGGATGATAAAAATATGCCTGAAAAGGTAAGGGGGAAGTAACATAGGCTAGCCTTTATGTCATGCAGGATAGCACAGAGGTTTGAACCAGGAGGATATTCAGTTAAAGGGTATAAAATGAGATTGAGAATGGTACTTAGGAAGTCAGTAGCCTTTAGCTCTAAAATTACATATATTGTCCAGAATTTTCCTGTATGTATTGGCAGAAAGGGTAAAAATTATATTTTCTTACTCTTTCTTACTTAGAGATTCATTAAGAAATATATTAGTATAGAATACTAGAAAACTTGGTAAAATTAATTAATACACAGCTGAAGGAAAAACACACTAAAATAAATATAAAAAATTACTAAAAGTAGCATAAAAGAGAAATGTTAAGTCCCTTATTTTTAAGTATTTATAAAATATCTAAACAAAATTTATGAGATTTGTGGGTAGTGATACTAATAATGAAGTAAAATTTAATATTCCATTTGAAATAATTTCAATTTTTGATTTTTTTAATATTTAAAACAGATGTGTCCTTAATGAATGTCTCCATTGTCTTCACTTTAAAATATTTGATACTGCTTTTTTTAAAAAAACATTTTAATTATTATTTTCAGAGGGAAGGGAAGGGAGAGAGGCAGATAGGGTGAGAAACATCAGTGTATGGTTGCCTTTCACCCACCTCCACCTACAGACCTGGATGGAGACCTGGCTTGCCACCTGGTTAAGTACCCTGACTGGGAATCAAACCAGCAACCTTTGTGTTCACAGGCTGGCGCCTATCCACTGAGACACAAGCCAGGGCTTTGATATTGATGATATGTTTATTGACTTTAGAGAGAGAAGCAGAGAGAGAAAGAAACATCAGTGTAAGAGAGAAACATTGATTGGTTGTCTCTCATATGCGCTGCAGCTGGGGTTTGAGCCCATCTGTACCCAGGCGTGTGCCCTGACTAGGAGTCAAGGCAGCAACCTTCTAGTGCACAGGACATTGCTCCAAACCAACTGAGCCACATGGCTAGAGGCTTTATTTAAAAATTTTATGCATCTATTACATTTTAAATTATAAGTGTAGATAAGAATTTAGCAAACACTCATTTACCTATTACCACAATGAGTACATTTTAAAAATCATATTCACCTGAAAATTTTAAACCATGAGCTATTGTATTACAATATATGAACTATAATTATTTTTTAAAACCCTTGAAGTAAGTAATGTTATTGTTTCCTTCTAAATTAATTGGGAAACTTAGGTTTAGAGTCTTCCCAGCACAAAGTATCCAGAAATAAAAACAATGGCTTCTTCAAAGGTTTGGTGTGATTGGTAATGATAAATAAATAAATTAATTAATGTCAAAAATTTAGAAAAAATCAGGGAAAACTTTTTCTTAAGGTTAAAAGCTCAACTTTCTCCCTCAATAGCTCATTAAAAGTAAGAAAAATAAAAATTAGATAAGAACAAAGGTAAAACAAAATGAGTTAATAACTTCAATTGAATGAATAAAGCTAAAGCAAAAATGTACATAAATTAACTAAAATGTACAGAAATATTGATTTGCATATAAAAAAGGGCCAAGGTAGAATCCCTGAGGAAATTATTTTCTTACTTACAGTGCATTTACACCTTTCCATTAACTATAGAAGAGTCAACCACCACCACCACCCAAAAAAAAATAAAGTTTCTTTTTTTTGGTCCAACAGATACACAAATCAGACCAGGTTTCAAGTAAAGGCAAATTGAGATGAGAACAACAAACTTTTTTTTTTTTTTTTTTTTTCCCTGCACACAGTTTAAAGTAAGTTTGTAGTTTAATGTGCAAATCGGGGCTCAGCCACTTGATGTCTTGAATCTACATGACTCGACAGTTAGTGTTGAAGGAAATAGGGTTTTTATACAAAAGGTTCCAATCCTGGAGGTGGGGGCTAAGAGTGCTCCTGCTCAGGGCCCTTCTCTCCTATGGGACCCAGAGCTCCACTTGCTCCGCAAAAGGCTACAAGACAAAACCATGCCCAGAAGTTCTCCACCTCCTAATTTGTCCATCAGCTGGTCACACAAACAGACCTCCATCCTCTCTGGAAGGTGCACTTGTGGGTTCCAGAGTCCCCATCTCTGGCAGCAGGCTCTCCTGCAAGATTTGGGCTGCACTGTTCTCAGCCACCACATAGCAGTTCAGGAAACCACATGTTACACTGGACCATAGTGGCTCACAGGCTGGGGCCCAGGGAGGCACAGGTCCCTATGCAGGACCCTACCTTAGGGGTGGGGTCTAAGTCCCTGGTGGGCCCCATCTCTCAGGGTCTCACGAGCCCTCCTGTCCTTGCGGAGAGCAGGGCCAGAGGCACAGAATGTCCAAAATGCCAAAACCCCAGAGGAAGGGAGCTTGCACAAAGCTTTAAAATCCTGTACTAAGAGCTCCCATACCAAGAGAATGACTGCTGGGTGTGTGCTTCAAAGAAGCAGAAGTCTGCAACTCAGCGTTCCCCACCACAGTTCTCCAAGCATCTCTCACGTGCCTACGCGCTTGGTCTGGCGGGTCACTGCAGCTCCGTCAGCTATGCTGTCATCTTCTCCAGGCAGGCCTCCTATCCTCCTGGCTCCCTCCACTGAAGACTTCTCTGCAGACCTCCTGAGAAGAGCTTCTCGGACCTCACATCTCCCTTCCTGACCCTTGACCCACCATAATGTAAATGCTCAGCTGGGAACTTCCTGTGACCTCACATCTGTCTCTTTCTGTGGTACGTTAGTGTCTGCCATTTTTGTCAGTTCCCCAGTGTCTTTGACCCCCTTTTGACTGTAACTACACAATTATCCCTGGGTAGCAGCCTTCTTCCCTTCAGAAAAGCACCGCTGTTATTTTTCCTTTGGTAGGCAATGGTTCTTAAATGCTGTACTTTCCATTTTTTCCTGAGCCCCTCCAACCCTGCTTCAATTGTAGAGGTATAGGGGTGTCCCTATAATCAGGGGACCCATGTTCTGCACCTATTACAGTATCCCAACCAAGGTAAAAGGAACTCTATTATAACTATTTCATTAAAAATGAAAGGGGAAGATCATATGTACAGGTCCACCATTCACACCTGAACTTTCCCATTCAACCAGCCATAAAAACTAAGGGAATGTAAAAGTAGATTGTACAATATCCAAGGAGAAGAGTAAGCCTCCAAAGGAGGCAAAGAAATAGAATTCACTTCATAAAAGAATAAATAGAAATGTGTGATGTAATTAATTACAAAAACCATAGTGAAAAGGCTAAATAAATAAATAAACACACAGTGATTGTGTAAAATACAAGAACCAAGCACCTTTGAGCCAGATGCACAGAGTTAGCTACAGAAACAAACAAACAAACAGCAAGCAAACAAAAACAAGGAACCCAAGATCCATGTTAAGTAGAAATAATAAAATAAACTATTTTAAAATGTGATATAGAGCTCATGAAAATATAGGCTTTCAGGCAGAAAAGAAAACAGAGCCTTTGTCAACAGAAATTAAAATTCTAGCTAAACTGTAGGCAGATCTTTTCTTTACACTGAAAAAAATATAAAACCATGCATTATATATTTTTGAAAAGTCTTAATCACAGCAAAGAAACACCTAGATAACAAAGAGAAGCATTTGCTGGAGGTAGAAAAGATAAGACAAAGCTTTCTTATTGGTAATTAAAGGAGGACCAAAGATATTAGTGTATCTCTTAAATATGATCAACATGATATCAAAAAGAATGACAAGAGGGTTCATTATAAATTCAAAATATAATTGTCATTGTTCAAATAACAGATGGTTGAAAATGAAATTCAAGAAAGTCTCAAAGTCCTTTGTCTGATAAATTCAATAAAAATAAAAAGTAGAAGTAAGACACTAAAAGAAAGTCTCAAAGTACAGAAGACTGAGAGATAAAAATCCTAAATAAAGATAAAAGATGTAGAGAAATACTTAAGAAAATCTAATATTAAACGATTAGGAGTTTGACAACCAGACCACAGAGAACACAAAGGGCAGATTATTTAAAAAAATAATAATAATTGGAGCAAATGTGATGTAGATAGTGGGAAATAGACATATTTACAAAAACTTTAATATTGAAAATAATTGTCAGGCACAAAAAAAGCAAAGTTAAAGAGAAGGTCATAAAACACATGTAATGGAAAAATCAGAGTAATAGGATATCTAATGGGTATCAGACTTCATTACCACGTAGAATGAGCAAGTCCTTTGAAGTACTGAGCGAAAAATAAGAGTTTTAGTTTATTAATGGAAGTGAAACTCCATAATGTGGAAATAAACAGGAATATTTAGAGATTTAAATATAAAATGAAGAAAGGAATATCAAGCAAGGTAAGCAAAATAAATTTATTAAAAAATATTATAAATTACTAAATTGTGTGAGGTTTGACTGCAGAGAGAAAACAATGTGTAATTATAAAATTTTCCCAGTATAAGGAAATTTTATTGTCACAATTAACATCTTAAAGAGTATGCACTTTAGTGGGATTTTGGATAATTTGCATATACATATTGCCTGAAAATGTAAATTTTATCTTTCTCTTCTCTTTTTCCCCTCAGATAACTCCATATCTAAGCTAATGTTCATTGACTAGTAGAGCATTATAGGTCTATATTATCCTAAATATTGATTCTCAGGGCATGACTGTGCTTTGAAGATGATGCTAATGTATGTATAAGATTGTTTAGAGTATCAGCTGCTATGATAGTCACATTTGGCACTAAGAATCTGTGTTTTTCAAATTGAGGGTCTATGCAACTAGAATGTGATTCCTTTTTATTTCTGGAATTACCTTGATAACCGAAGTTTAGTTGACACTACATTAGATGTAATGTCACAATACATAAGATGATTTGGTTTGGAGAAACAAATATACTAAAAAAGTTCCATTAGTTTACACAGATGAAAGATCCAAATAAAAACCTCTGTCTAGAAATATAATGAAAATAGAAAGAGAGAAAAATAGAAAAAGCAAGCGATTTTAAAAGTAAAACAATAATTTCTGTTTGAGAAAATGAATGACATTTACTTTGGGGAAATGGCTATTTTCTGTGGGATCAAAGAATAGCAGCAAATGTGGGGAGTTTTTGTCAGTAATATTGTAGTAAATGTACATAGAGCACATTATATTAATGTGCATTGTAAACATTTTTGGAAATTGAAAAAATAATAAGGCAAGTAGCTTATAAATCTAGTATAGCCTGGCTTTGGAGTAAAATAAATTGAAGTATTATCTATAATACATTATAGAGGTTTGTAAGGGAAAATTCACAGACTCTTAAATGTCCTTGAGAGACAAAATTCCCCATTTAATTGAAACCATTTGGGTTTATGGGAAGGCATCCCACGAGATCGCTGGCAGAACCAAGAGATAACAGCAGTATCTCTGTTGGACTCTGGACTTGAATATCACACATAGTGTGTTAGAAAGAGAGGAAAGAAAATCAATCCATATCTTCCTCTTCTCCATGCTCATCTCACCTTTATAGACTGAAATGCCTCACCTTAATGCAACACTATATCTCAGTGATGTTGCAGAGATCAGTGGCTACAGGGGGTGGGATTGGGAACTCTGCACAGCAGGTTTCTTACAGATTCTATACAGGACAAAAACATGAGTTACAGAGTTATAAACCATTGGTAAGAATTAGACAGGGCAGTAATTCTCCCCCCACATAATAATGAATGTTTTCACTAGAAACAGATCATTTAGGGTCTAGAGGAGTCAGCTGTCTTCAAACTGCTTCTTTGTGTACCTACAGCACTTTCTCTCCTCTGCTTGATATTGTTATTAGACTTCTGCTCAAGTTCAGTCCCCTCACTGTGGGGGACCCTGACCTGCAGTAAAATCCCCCATCCCCTGGTGCCATGTATGAAACAAAAACTGTCCCAAACAGCTCTGTGTAAGGGAAAGACGATCTGCTGGCCAGTGGCTCAAGGCCAAAGACTCAGTTCTTTATTCCCAAAGGTCTTTTATTGAAAGGGGTAAACGTGGAGGCAGTAGTTTGTCAATCAATGCTAATCAATGCTAATTACTGGGAAATGGAAAAACAGTTGAGGGAGATCTCACTCAGGTCAGGATGTGCATTCAAATTTAAAAGAGTTCCACAGTCAATACAACAAAGGATCAAGTTAGGTGAAGGAACTGGCTGGGCTTCATAGTAACTAAAGTATTTACCCATAGTCTAGTCCCCTTCCCCCCAGGGCCACTGGTTTTACATGGAAACATGTGTGTACCCAGCATTCCTGGCCTTCCCATTGAGACTTACAGGTTTAGCCTGGCTCATGCAGGACTCCAAGTTTCCATTTTTCCCAGGTGGGCCCCAACACCTCATTTCCCAAGAGGCATATACTATAAAAGTATTTATCTCAACTGTTACATGGTTTGCTGACATTGTTACAAGGTCTGACAGTGTAAAGGTCATCTCCAATTTAATTGAAGACTAATTTTTGATAGCAGAGTCTTAAATATTTTGTTTCATTGTTTTAACAAGTTGGGAACTGAAGTTATTTTTTTGTTGTTAAACTCAATGCTGGCCAATAATGGAATATTCTGAAGCACTGTGAAACTAACTTTTAAAATTGAGTACTTTATTAGAAAAAAAATTTCTGACCTGGACCAAAACAATGAATTTCTTATCCTACCATTAAGTATATATTTTTGGAAACTTAGAGAAGCTTTATCTGGCCCTCAAGTTTCCCATTTATAATGTAGGTGTCTTTAGCCTGGTAATTTGTAAGAGTACTTGTAACTTTAATATAATATGTCTACATTGAAATTTCCCAAAGTTGTTCAATGGAGTAATGTCACTAAAATTGGTTCTGTGTCACAAAAATAGTTCAGTGCCAAATACTCTGACATGCACAGAATTGCAACTGGTCCTCTTGGAAAGAAACTGCCTTTCTCTAATTTCTCACCTCCCAAGACATTTAATTACATTAAATTCCTATTATCATCAACAAAGCATAGTTTAGAAATCACAAATCACATGTAATAATTATTTCCCTAGATATTTTCCATTTGTTCACTCTACCAAACTGCTAACATGCTTCTTTATTCAGTATCTACAAAACTGTTCTGGACAATTGAAATAGTCTGTTCAGTTGTCATAATGGAGTAGCAGATACTATGAATGGAATGGAGAACAATGTTTCTTTATTTCTCCAAGCAGCAGGTGTCGATTGTGGACTTCACTATTAAGCAAAAGTAATAGGATAAGGATGTGACATGGTTAGCTTTGATAGACACAACAATGAACCTGTTTGTATTGGATGAAACACATACCTTTCACACTAATGTTATTAAGTATCCAATGATTCAAAATTTTAATAACAACTATAAGAATATAGGATCTAAGTACTAATTCTTTTTTTTTTTTTTTTTTTTTTAGATTTTATTTCATTATTTTTAGAAAGAGGGGAAGGGAGAGAGGCAGAGAGGAAGAGAGACATCAATGTATGATTGCATTTCACCTGCCTCCAGCCACAGACCTGGCTGGAGGCCTGGTTTGCAACCTGGTTATGTGCCCTGGCTGGGGAATCAAACCTGCGACCTTTGGGTTTGCAGGCCGGCACCTTATAATTCATTTTCTTAAAAGCAATATTGTTTTGTAACTCATCTGACCTTCTGTAAACAGGGTGTGAATTGATGGGTATTCTAGAGAAAGAACTATACTTTGCCACACATTAATATTAAGCTAGTACTTTTGTTTGCTGACTTCTGACCTCTGTCCTATAGTTTTGATGTTGCAAATTTCTAAATATTGGAGAAATGTGAAACTAAGATATAAGTTCCAAAATCTATTGTGTTCTAACATGAGTAATTTATTAAAACTTTTTTAAAATAATTATAAGGAACCATGTAGTTTAAAATTCCTCTTCTTATTTTGAAAATTAGCCTACTCCCTTAAGTAGTCCTTTCAAATGTAATAAAAGAGTAAAGTTCTCAGAAATATGAGTCCTAAGAAGATGCAGAATAAGTTCTCCCTCAAATGAGAACTTTCTCACCTTTCATTTCACAAAGTAATCTGCTTATGGATCCAGCCACCTACAATTTTGTTACCCTGGCAATATTATCATCAAAAATATCTAAATTTTAGCCCTAGCTGATAGTACAGTGGCTAAGGCACCAGCCTGCGAGCCCAAAGGTCCTTGGTTCAATTCCCAGCCATAACCAGGTTGCAAGCCAGGTCTCCAACCAGGTCTTCAGCTGGAGGCAGGTGAAAGGCAACCACTCACTGATGTCTCTCTCTCCTTCTCTGCCTCTTTTTCTTCCCCTCTCTCTAAAAATAATAAATAAAACTGTTTTTTTTTTTTTAAATAAATTTTCACTGCATGTAAGCAAACTGTTAACAAAACCTCTATTTGGGTGACAAAATGGGTGACTACAAGACAAATTCTTAAGATTATTTTTTTTCGGGAAGACAAAGGACCTTGCAGGTATCTGTCATCACCAGTGGGGAGCTGCTTGTTGCAACCGACTCTTCCTTACCATCCCCCTCAGCAGCACGTCACTCAACTCTGGGCACCCCATACCAGGTAGGGAAAGGGGTATAATCCTGAGTGAGATAAGATTTCATTTCTACCATTTCGAGGTTATTAAGGCTTGAAATTAAAATTAAGCTGAGTCATAGAAAATAACAAAATTGATTTTCCTCCTCTATTAAATATGCTTATATCTAATATATAAATAATTAATTTTTTTTTTTTTACTTTGTTCATATCATTGGACATATTAGGATTTATGATCTTTATCTCTTAGTTATTGCTTGCCAGGCCAGATTGACAACAGACTACGTTCTAGATTTTACATCCAGGCAGAACAGATTTGAAGCATAGCTACTTTTGATGAGTGTACATACATAGTATTACAGTATATAGGACGGGCAATTTTGTACATATAGAAAGAAGTGTGTATGGATGCTTGTCAGTCTTAAGAGGAATGTGGAATACAGTACACACTCATATAATATTTGTCAAACAGTGGGTCTGATTTGGTTCATCCTCTTCTACTATCATAATTTTAAGAAGTTATCAATCATACAGAAATGCCTACTGCAGTTACTGTATGAAGACATTTGACCCAGGCTATCCATCAGAATATTTGTGTCCATGGCCTAATCAAAGATTGTCAAAGGAAAGCAGGACCAATCAGAGCCTTGTGATTTTCCATAGAACACTAAAAGAACTTCAGTATCCCATTATTTTCAATTTAATTTAATTTAATTTAATTTAAATGTTTTTATTGTATTTTTCCATTACCATTTATCTCCTTTACACCTTCTTCTACCCTCACCCCTCCTCACACCCCATAACCTGTCCGTGAGTTTTTTCTCTTTATTTTTGCTTGATCCCTCTTCCTCCCATATGCCTCCCAGAGTTTTCAGCCTGGTCTCTGTCTAGGAATCTCTGTCTCTTTTGCTGGTTCAGTATGGTCATGAGATTCTACATATGGGCAAAATCATATGGTATTTGTCTTTCTCTGACTGGTTTATTTCACTTAGCATAATGTTCTCTAGGTCCATCCATGCTGTCACAAAGGGTATAATTATTTTCTCTTTTACAGCTGTGTAGTTTTCCATTATGTAAATATATCATCATGTTTTATTCACTCATCTACTAATGAGCACTTGGGCCACTTCCAAATCTTGTCTATTGTAAATAACACCGCAGTGACCATAAGGGTGCTATATGCTTTCAAACAAGTGCTTTCTTAGAGTAGGTTTCTTAAAGTGGGTTTCTTAGAATAAATTCCCAGAAGTGAAAGTGTTGGGCCATAAGGAAGTTCCATTTTTAGTGGCTGTATTAATTTGTATTTCCACCAAGGATTCACTTTTCTCTACATCCTTGCCTTATGGCAGGTGTGAGGTGATATCTTATTGTGGTTTTAATTTGCATTTCTCTGATGATTAGTGACATTGAGCATCTTTTCATATATCTATTGGCTATCTATATGTCTTCTTCAGAGAAATGTCTATTTGGGTCCTTTGCCCATTTTTTTAATTGGATTTTTTTTGGGGGGTGTTGAGTTTTAAAAGTTCTTTATAAATTTTGGATATTAATTCTATATCAGATGTATCATTAGCAGATATGTTTTCCCATTCAGGAGATTGTATTTTCATTTTGTTGATGGTTTCCTTTGCTGCACAAAAACTGTATAATATGATTTAGCCCCAATTTGTTTATTTTTTTCTCTTGTTTCCCTTGCTCAAAGAGCTATATGAGAAAAATGTAGCTACTAGAAATGTCCAAGATTTTACTGCCTATGA
The DNA here is from genome assembly GCA_004026585.1 of Noctilio leporinus. Taxonomy (NCBI): domain Eukaryota; kingdom Metazoa; phylum Chordata; class Mammalia; order Chiroptera; family Noctilionidae; genus Noctilio; species Noctilio leporinus. The sequence continues at coordinate 72,602 of PVIW01006582.1, forward strand.
TTTCTTTATTCCATTTTGAGTTTATTCTTTTGTGTGGCATAAGAAGGTGGTCTACTTTCATTTTTTTCTTTTTTGCATGTATCTGTTCAATTTTTCCAACACCACTTAATGAATAAACTACCTTTAGGATATTGTAGGTTTTTGCTTCCTTTGTCAAAGTTGTTCTTTTTTTATTGTAAGAGATAAAGTGCTGATGATGGCTATATTCCTTATGGAGAAGGTACTTAGAAATGAATGTATTTATTATGGGAAGGCAAGTCAAGAGTCAGAGAGAAAGAACAGAAGTAGATGACTCTTTGAGATTCAAATTTGATTTTGTCTTAAATTAGCTGTTCCTTGGCCTTAAAAGTCCATCATCTGACAAATCCCTCCTCATTTAAAAATTTATTTAAAACCTTATTTAAGTTATTGTTTTAATCACTTAAAATCTAAAATATACATTAATAAAGGGCTCAGAATGATTATGTATCTTTTACATAGTAACATAGTAAAAAATGTTAGATCTACATGCAAAATTGCCTGCTCCTTTTCTACATCTACTAGTATTTTACAGATTAAGCAAAATAAATAAATAAATAAATAAGCAAACCTAAAAAACTAAACACAACAATCACACACACACACACACACACACACAAAGACAAAACCCACAGACAATAGTATGGTGATTACCAGAGGGAAAGAGGGGTGGGTGGAGTAGGAGAGTGTACAGGGAGAATAAATGATGATGAAAGGAAACATGACTAGGGAGGGTGAGGAAGGGGAGAGCAGGAGGGGAAAACGGGATGAATGTAATACAACAATAATAAAACAAAATTTAAAAAAGAAAAAAGAAATATGATTGGTAAAGTTGAAAGTTTTTAAATTTTAGTAAAAAAGTTTTTTTAAAACATTTTTTTCTGTTGTCAACTTCTTTCAGTAAATATGTTGTCAAGACATTTTATTACTGTCAGGAAAACAGAATGCCTAGGTCTCTATGCTCACAATGATAATAAAATGTTAACTTTATTACCTGATGGTTTGCTAATATTTGAAATGAATTTTTAATGCTCTCTTTGTACTTGATTTATATTTTGAATTATGATTTTAAATGTTATCTAAGTATACAAATCCTTGAATGCTCACTTTCTTTGACTAAAAGAAGAGATCTAATTGTAACACAAATCATACTTGTTTATGTGTATATGTGCTTTTGCCTGCAAGGAATTATGATTTAATTTGCTTTTAATTAAAAATGTAATTTCAGCACCAAGAATTTGAAAACGGAAAGGAATAGAAATAAAACAACTTGATCTTATGGAATGCCTTAAGAAAAAAAGGAATATATAGTTTATCTTTTGTGTTTGCTTCAAAGAATAAACAATGCTGTTTCACATACTAAATGCTAGGAAATATAACAGTACCTATAATATAAATATTAAATTTGGTTATTTTCTAATATATTAACATATACTATATATGTCTTATAATGGAGAATTATTTAAAACATATGTGCACATGTATTTAACATTCCTATATTCTAAATCTTGTTGTTTCATTTTACCTTAAATAAACTAGTTGTACGTATGCTCCGATTCACTTAATATTAACTATTTAACTATCTTCTGGACATTTACAAAATGAAGAACTATATTTAATATTATATGAACTAGAGAACCATGCCAAATAGTGTTCCACAAAATATTAGTTATAAAAAAGAAATTTATATATTTGTTCCTTCCAAACTTTGTAAAAGATTGGGACATTCCCTATCAACTACAATGTTCATAATGCCAATGTCTTTAAAATATATTAAATAGTTTAAAAGTACATTAAAATATAATTTACAATCAACCACAATATAATACATCTTATATTTGTAATTCCAGAGGCTATTGTTTTGTTTTGTTTTTGTATTTAATGTAAGGAAACAAGGTTTTCTTTGGATGCAATGTGAATAAAAATAATTTGAAACCAATGAAAACACCATTCTAAGTTTAAACTCTATTCAATGAGTGGATTATCCATGCAACATAAAACTAGTTTAGACAAAGTAATTAAGAAGAGACCATGTACAAGTGGGTATGAAAGTGTTCATTATATCAATATTAAATTGATATTTATAATATTTATAATTGTTGCTACAACTACTATTACTAGAAAACTCTTACATGAGCAAACAAATGTAATCCTCAAAAAACACTGTACTTTGTTACTTTACATGCTTTTAAAATATAATAAAATGGAGACATACTTGAAACAAAATAGTTCAAGTATTCATATTTTGTCCTAGTGTTCCCTCCCTCTGCCTTTCTCTGCTCAGGAGAGCCAAGAAGTCTTCTTAGAGAGTCCATCAGACAAATCTGAGTGAAGAAAAATATAAAAAAAGAAATAATGAGGAAACCATATTAAATTGGAAAAATACAGGGCTCAAACAATTTAAGTCCTGGAGTAGAAATAAAAAGTCCAAACATAGAATAGCTACAGAATCAGAGGAAGATTTACACACAGTTTCAAACTCTGTTAATGTAAAAATGGAAGAAAAAGAACCCTTGAACAATCCTGAGGACTAGTAATAAGTATCAAAGAGTGTATAAGATATGAATACTTCTCTTATGGGACAGACTATGTGATATATGAGGTCAAAGGCTAGACATAGTGACACCTATGAGTCTTTGCTTCTGACAAAAAAAAAAAAAAAATTCAAAGGCCTTTCCTGAATTCTTAATGTTGAAACTGAATACTAAACTGAATATTAATTTTTTTCTTATTTCTATAATTTATTATGATGAAATATTTCTAAATTCACTGGAGCGTACAAAAGGTTTACTTATTGAAACCTAATCTGCTGTTGGCTTCATGAATGTAACTGTTGTTATATCTTCTTTTGCAAATTGTTTATGTCTTTTTCCATTTGGTATTGGCAGGTACATAAATGACACTTTGTAGTCTTTTAAGATTATCATGTTTTTGTTTTATTTTAAAATTTTGTACCACATGAATGTATTACAAATTTGACAGTTATGAACAGAATTTAAATACAAATAAGCCTTAAATTAAAAGCAAAATAAATTCATGATAATTAATGAATTATATTGAAAAAAATTATTCTGGTTTATATTTATCTATTAATTGAAAAACAAACTATTTTAGTTTTTTTCGTAATATCTTTTAATGTGTTTAGAGTGTCACCACACAAATATATTTTTAACTAATTAGATTTTTATATAAAATTTAAATGATTAAAAACGTTCAGCTACATAAAAGGATTCAAAGTATAAGCTAACAAAACAATATGCATACTCTAAATGAATTAAGATATAAAATATTGATAACATATTTACAATTGCATTCCTTTCTCATGAAGCCAAAAATATACTCCTGAGTTTGATGTTTATCACTCCTATTCAGTGTCACAGTTTTATTAAATATGTTTATATGAATAGATACATATGGAAATTACTACCTTGGAGGGCTTAAGATAAATATCTCAGTTTGGAGCTTTGTAAAATAATACAAATTGAACCCTACGTCTATGTTGTTTATCTCCCAAACCCTGCCTCCTAGCTCCCTAATGGTTACTGAAGTTCAGTGCAAATGAGATCCCTACCTTCATGAAGCTTGCTCTCTAGTGCAAGAGACAGACATCAATCAAACATTTATGCACACAAACAAAATAACTCTCAGCAATGCTGCACAGGAGAGATACAGGAAGCTCAGGGACCACATGACAGATTTGATCCCTAGTAAGCATGAGCATTGAGGGAGAAGGAAGAAGTCTTGTGCTTCATACAGAGGTGATGTGAGGTCATGTATGTGGGGTGTGGGGGAACTAACAACTGTGAGCAGACTCCTGGTTGCCCACTTGCCAGGATCAGTTGTGTTAGTTGCAGTTTCTGAGAGAGTTAAGATCTGCTTCTTCCCTTGGAGCTCACTCTAGCTTATCATCATCTCTGTGTCCTGTTTGGATAAAACACAGGTGGATAGCTGGGCTCTGAAAGAAAATGGGAACCTTTTACTTACTCTCCAGTGAACTTCCTTTTAATTCCCAATACAATGTCTATGGTTTGTGCTCCATTTTTCTCAATTTATCCTAAATTTTTAGTACTCCTAATTTAAAGTGTTCCTTTAAATTCAGACAGCTAAAAGAGTCTTTTGTAATTTTCAGTCATAATATAGACTTTATTTTATATTGATTGAGTTGTTTCAAAGTAAAATGAAGCTATATAGGGAATCAAGTGTTTTATCCCAGAAGTACCATTCCTTACATTTGATTCTTCAAAGCACTTAAAATAAATTCTTGAGCTCAGGGAATGAGAACAATGATAAAAACAGGAGAACAGGGATATAAATCAGTTTTGAGAACAAATTAAAATTTGAAGATTGTCCTTTATTAAATTTAGAGGACATTTTAAATATGAAACAAAAATAAAAAGGCTAAAATGTCTCCAAATAATTGGTCGATTGTTTCTCTTGTCAGGAAAAAACATGATACTGTCAAAGACATAGAAGCTATTAAAGTCCTGTAACTAGTTTAAAAACTTAGGGTGTGTCAAGTTTAGCTCTGAAAGAGGTCAAATTCCCTCTGCTGTGAAGGTGAAATTATGTAGACTGTGTGTAAAACAATTGAAATGTCTTCCTTTTATATTTGAAATGTCCCAAATAAGATATAAATATATATATATGTATATTTTTAATTATGAAAAATTATCAAACTAATAGCTTGACTCAAATTATTTTAATTAAAAAAAAAACTCTCATAACACCGTAACTCAATAGAATTGGCTCAGGCCATTCTGACTCCCCATGTTGCTTTGTTCTTCCTTGATGTGGACTTACAGAGCCAAGCTGTTTGTTTTATCCATCAGAAACAGCAACAATCCACTCTACCACTGAAAACCCAGAACCCACTAAGCCCAAAGATAGAGTTGACTGTTTTTTCTCTGATCACCCCTTCTGTGCTACTCCTAAAGACCTACCGCATCACTCCTGAGAGAAAGACCAACACATTCTTAACTGATGATTTATGCATTAATTTTCTGACTTCTAGATTCTTCTTTCTGTATTTATTTTGTCAAATTCAATCAAGTAGTTTAATGCTTTGGGAACTTATTCACAACAATGAAGATCAATTTAGTATTATTATATTCTTATAATCATCACTTACTAGTAATTTTGTTTGAGAGGTTTTGATTGGCATTATGAGGGAGATCTAAACTATTGAAGAAATAACTAATCCATTTGTCATTTTTATCTTGAGCCCAATTAAACTATGCTTTAAACATTCATTTTCCAATTCCTAATTTGTAGTGTTGTACTCAGTTATTTTACCTCTAATTTCTGGTTGTACATCAGAATATCACACTATTTATAAATGTAAAAGTTATGCCAAAGCATCATTATGACACATCTTAAAACATTTATATTTTGGTATCATCATAGTTCAATGAATTATCTACTTATTGCACATATATTATACTAGAAAAGGATACCCTCAGTGTATAAGCTTGAGCCTTGCCTTATTTCATTTACTTTTAACAATATTTTTTGAGCATAGATATTTAATGAACAATATTCTAGAAGCTGAAGAGCCACATTAGAAAAATTTTCAACATCAGGGCTCTTACATTTGAGCCTTGCACCTAAGAACTATATGTTAATAATCACCTGCACTATTTGTCAAAGAGTGATTATAAACAAATCAAAAAATTGCTCAGACATTTCTTTCTAATATCACTTTCCAAATACAGAGAACTAGGATAGCTTAGATATGGAGACAGGAAATATACTAGATAAGTCTGGAGCATAATGTGTTATCAGAAAAGGGTAAAGCTTAAAAGAAACTAGCAAAAAAGCAGAACACCACACACACATTAACCAAAAAGGATATATCAAAGAAACATAAGTCAACTGAAGAGCCTATCAATGCCCTAAAGTAGAAAAATTTGAGATGATGATGATGATAATAATAATGATAATAATGTAGTGTTTGATTATAATCTCAATGATAAATAACCAGAAATCCATACCAATAAAACAGATGATTTCATAAATAAAATTCTTATTCCTGTAACTTTATATAAATTTTTAAGATAATCTGCTTGGAGAAGATAAACAAAACTCACACTTAAGGAGCCTGGGCTTCACATAGTGACTTTCTTTTAAAGGGTACAGTATTGAAGGAAAAGGGGAGGATAACTTTCCAATGTTACAGGGAAATCTGGCAAATGGTACCTCACCCACATAAGTAATAAAAGTCAGTATCAACAGTGAAGAGTGATATTGATAATATGTATTCAGGATACGATGTGATAAAATTTGCCCTTTATCTCTGTGGTTTTCTCAGTCTAAACAAGAAAAAAGGGGGTGGGGGGAAGAAAAGAAAAGCAGACAAACCCAAATCAGGCCACCTTCTACAAAAATATCTGACAAGAATTCTTCAATATTGTCAACATTATCAAAACAAGGTGAGCCTGAAAAGGGCCTGATTAAGCATGAAGGCTAAATGTAACCTAGTATACTGAATGAAATACTGGATCAATAACAACAATAACAAAAAAGGACATTAGGTAACATTTTAGAAAATGTTAATTAAAATGCAGTAGGGTTAAAAATAATGTGTCAACATTGGTTTTATTTGCACTGTTATTCATGGCAAATATACTATACTGATATAAGACATTGATAATAGAAAGCACTGGGTATGGGATATATGAAAAGTCTGTACTATCTTTCCAACATTTCTGATATACTGAGGTTATTCTAAAATAAATATATATGCATATATTTAACAACTTCTTTGAATGCTATGTAGAAAAAGCACATATATTTATAATATTTATGGTTTCATATATTTCTCCCTGCCACTTGTATGTATTTCATATGCCCTCTTTAAATGTACAGAAGGTTTATAGTTGTGAGTATGCAATACAGAGTTTATTCTTGTATTATTTATTAATCATTATATTATTTTTCATTTGAACAACTATAAACATACTTTTGCTCCCCCTGTATGTCTGCTTATGTATATATTTACATACATATGTAAAATCTAAAATGGACTAATACTACATACATACTGCTAGGCAACTGCCATTATATTTGAAATAGGCACCATCCTTTTTGCATCTCAAATATTCCTTCAGAAGTTGTCTTCCTTTTCTTTAAAATACTGGATTTTACTTATACCAAGTTACATCCCTTAAAATATTTAAATTGTAATTAATCTTGCATTCTTTTAGATGCCACAATTTAATAGACAGCTTTTTCCTTTCATAATAAACCTAAAATATTTATGAAAATTACATAATAATTAAATATTAAATTAGATAAAATATGATTTTATTAAGAATCTGTTGATATTAAACAGTTAATGGCCTGTTTTACTATGTTTTTGTTTGATAATACCCTTTTTTGAACCACATTATTAATTGATTATTTGGGTAACTGTATAATTTTAATTTTAGAGTTATTTTTCTCATTGCCTTGAAGACATTGTTCCAATATTTTACTCTCCTAGCTACAGTTAAACATTCAGTTGTCAGTCTACTTGCTATTCCTTTGAAAGCAAGTTGTGCCTGGCTGGTGTGGCTCCATGGATTGAGCACCAGCCTGTGAACCAAAGGATCACCAGTCTGATTCCCAGTCAGGGTATATGCAAGAGGGGGCCACACATTGATGTTTCTTTCCCTCTCTTCCTCCCTTCCTTACCCTCTCTCTAAAAGTAAATAAATAAATAAATAAATAAATAAATAAATAAATATTTTAAAGAAAGAACACTGTATTTCTTTCTTGTCTCTGGTATTTGTTTCATGTCACTGTGTCTGGACATGATTATGTCCTAGTTGTATTTATTGATGTGACCTAAATCTGAAGATTTTCATGATCACTTTTGCAACATTTCTGGTCATTATTTATTTGATTATTTCCATTACTGCCTCTTATCTCTTCTTTTAAAAGTCCTGTTATACTGATTGTAAACTTTTCCCTTTTAGCCTTGATTCCATTTGACTTGCCTTTCGTATTTTTACTTCTGTTTTCCTGCATTCATTATCATAGTTATTCTGATGACATAGTTTCATCCTTTCACTAGTTTTTCCCTATGCGCTATTTAAATCAATGGACTTTTAATTAAGTTACCATAACCTATTCTCCATTATTTTATAGGTTTGCATTAACTCTTGTCATAGTATCTTCTTTTATATTAAATTTTGTAATTCTTACTCTAATTTCTTTAAATTTTTGAAATACAGAAGTCCCATGAGCTATAAATCTAATATATTTCTGAGAATGTGCTGGATAGTGAATTTTGAGGGAATAGGGTACTTTATTTTTAATTCTGTGATATGATATATTTCAGATATAGTCAATAACAGTGATATATATATATATATATATATATATATATATATATATATTTACATGTCTATTTCCTGATGATAACATGTTCTCTCTCCTCTCCTTCACGCTATTTAAATTCTATTTTATTGACCTAATCAATACAAATAAGTCTTCCTGAAGAATTTTTTCAGGGTGATATTTTGTACTTCTAAAAGGAAACATTTCTTTTTAGATATTTCTAGATTCTCAGATAATTGGAATCATATGACACTTTTTGTGCTCTGTGGACTATTGGTAACTGCCGTTTTTAGTCATGCACCCAATATGCCATAAGAATTTTCCCTCTGGTTTTACTAGTTGTTCTCAGTCCCCAAAATGAACATTTCACTCATTTTTTTCTCCTTTGGGAATTGAGTATTTTCTAGTGATTTCCAGGCTTCACTTCTTGTTATATCAGTTCTCTGCCACTTATTTTTTCCCATGCACTTAGTCCTTGTAGTGGTGACTCAGGACTGTCCAGAAACTGGTGGTGGCTCAGCAACAACCACACATATTTTAAGATTCATAGAAGTACTTTGTTCATTATTTCTGTTGAAGATGTGATCCATGTGTTCTTTCCTTATCATTCCTAATTGTTCTCTCCATTGTTTAAAAGATACAATGAAATTCAAAACTGATTCTCATGCCAGAATCCTGCTCAATCTAAATTCAATCCATTATTCAAATATAGTTGCAAGCATGTACCAAATGTACTAGCATAGTATAAAGAATTCCCAAATGCCCTTTACCAAGATTTGTCTGTTGATAATTGTACATCACGGTTGTTTAAAATCCTATTATCTATCAATCACCTATACATCAATCATTCTATTTTTATCTATTATCTATTTATTTGAAAGTATGTCACATACATTTTATTCTATATGATGAGCTGTTCAATAGCTTTGGAAAAATCCCTTTTTTTTCAGTAAAATGTTCATCGTTAACTTTCTTAATAGCATACAGGATGCTATTTTCACAAACAATGACAAAAAAGTTGAAAATGGCGTATTAGATCAGACTATGAATGGGAAATAGTGGAAATAGTTTTAAAGATATCTTAGATTTACCTTTTTTATATTTTTAATTTATGTAGGCATAAAAGGGATATAGAACTCAAGGTCCAAAAGATATCTCTTTCATTAAGCATAAAATAAAATTCAGACTGAAAAAATATTTTGTTAGCATTTACTCAGCAGTAGATTTACTATATTACTGATTTATCAAAATTATATCTCATCCTTCTATAGATAATAATTTAGATATACAACACAGCTTTTGAAGTATCTACATGGCTATTATCAGCAGGCACATAGCTTCCTTCAAGAACATCCTCTATCGTTGACAGCACATGAAAGCTTGATGGCCTGTGCCTGCCCTCTTCAGTTCCCTACAGATACAGAAAATTGCTCCAAGTTGTTTTTGCTTGTGGTTGTTTCTTCTTTTCTCCTGCTTGACTTGTGCCTATCTCATCTGATCGCATAAATGCTACTTTGATCACATCATGTTCATCAGAGATTTTTTCACGCAGTGCTCCAAAGCTGATTATCAGACTACTACCTTGGCACACATCACCTTATATTTTCACTTCACATTACAAATATTCTTGAAAAAAATTGAAATATTTTTTGTCTTCCTATTATTTTAGACTTTCTGTTCAGAGTAAATTTTATTTATTTTCCCTACTTCTGCTCCTACCTCTGTGATAGCATTCAGTAAAACCTGTATCTCACGTTTTCCACAATTTTAACTTTCAGAAAGTTATCTTCTATGCTCAATATATCCAAAATTTATATAGTTAGGCTTCATTCAAATAGTGAAACAAGATAGACTCTAAGGTGCTTTTAATAATATGCCTTTATAGCATGATGCATCCAAACTTTTAACATTCTAAACTTAAATTTTATCACAAAAGAAAAATATATTGATTTTAGTCTATTGAATCAATTAAAGTTTAAATGAAATTTCATGTGTGAAAGTGGATTTGACCGGCAAAGTATAAAACACCCGACATTAATGATGTTAATGTCTCCCTCTATTGAGACTGAAAGCCATTTAGCCTCAACTTTTCCTTTCTTCATATCTCTATGGAATAAAAAGTGTCTCTAAAATATTTCTTTAAAGTGATCCATCCATTTCTTTTGATATCACCTTTGCATAAGCATTATCTTTCTAGGACTGAATTAATATTTTTTTTACTTGGTGTCTTTTTTTTTTTTTTTTTGAAGATTTTTTATTTATTATTTCCAGAAAGAGAGGAAGGGAGAAAGGCAGAGAGAGGGAGAGAAACATCAATGTATGGTTGCCTTTCATCTGCCTCCAGCTACGGACCTGGCTGGAGACCTGGCTTGCAACCTGGTTATGTGCCCTGGCTGGGGAATCTAACCAGCAACCTTTGGGTTTGCAGGCCAGCACCTTATCCACTGTTCTACCAGCCAGGGCTGGTGTCTTTCTTAAATATCACATTACTTCCAATTTATTTTTCATGCACATATCAATTATTTCTATGTCTGATTTTTTATTCACAAATGTCAGTGGCTCCTCACTTTAAGTTATTATATACTGCTTCAACTTTTTAGAAACAATGTTTTTATTCAATTTTAGAGAGAGTAGGAAGGCAGAAGAAAGAGGGAAATAGAAACATTGATGTGTGAGAGAAACATCAATATGTTCCCTCTTGCAGACACCCAAACTGGGGATCAAGACTGCAATCCAGTCAAGTGCCTGGATAATAGGAATAAAACCAACCTTTTGCTTTGCAGGACAACCTTCAACCAACTGAGCCATGCCAGTCAGGCATAGTCTTTAATTCACATGTAAGACTCCAAGTGACATTCAACTTCATTCAATGCATAATATTGATACACTTTAACTGCCTCAATGATTTTGTTTATTTTATTTCATCTCCCTAAAATATCTTCTTTTGAAATTCTATGGTCATTAAATATAAAAATCCTTATGATATTATACCTTCTCTAGCCTAATTTGACAACTACATAATTGGCCTTCTTTACATTTAAAACATATTTTTTACATATTTTATGATGTACTACATCTTGTATTGTGTTAATAGTTATTGCTGATCTTCAACCAACAAATTGCAAAATACTTTATGGGATAGGATTTATCTTGTATATTTTCCTCTACAGTCTGCATCAATAAAAATTGCACAAATAAATATTTTTCTCTGTGACATACCAATCAATATCTTAACTGTTATATCTATTACATACACATCCTTTTTATTTTAAATATCTAAAATCTAAATTGCTTTAAAAGGCTATGTTATGCTTCTGTCAGAATATATTATTTGGGCTAAAACCAAGATTTTACATATTTAACTTTAAGTGATGGTCTTGTATATTCCATGAGCTAAGAATGACCATTTTATTTCTAAATAATTGAAAAAAATTTAAAAAAGAAAATAATATTTCATGACACTAGAAAATAATATTATATGAAATTAAAATCTTATTCTTTGTAACCAATGTATAGGAACACAGCCATATTTGTTTATTTATATATTGTCTAGGGTTGTTTTCATGCAATAATACAGAGTTGGCAAGCCTAAATTATGGCCAAAAAGCCTATATTATTTACTATCTGGACTTTTTTTTTTTCTTTTTTAATTTTATTGTTGTTGTATTACATCCATCCCCTTTTTGCTCCCCCCTGTCCTTCTCCGCACCCACCCATTCCCCCCAAAGTCAATCCCACCTGTTGTCCATGTCCATGATTCCTTTATACTAGGTTCTTGTCTAAACTGCTCCCCTTCCTTGCCTCTTCCTTCCCCCACCCCCCAACCCCCTTCCCTCTGACCACTGAAAGCCTATTCACTGTATTCATGTATTTGGTTCTGTTTTGCTTGTTAGTTTTGTTCATTATTGTCCTGTAATGGGTGAGA
>PVIW01006583.1:0-84817 GCA_004026585.1 Noctilio leporinus
AAACAAAAACAAAAACAAAAAACAAAAAACAAAAACATACACACACACAAAAAAAAAACAAAAACAAAATACCAAACCAAACCAACCAACCAAACAAAAAAAACAAAACAAAAAAATTGCAAAAGGAAAAAAGGAATAAAAATGATAATAATAATAAGAAGAAAGGGTTTAGATGGCTGTTCACCCTTAATAATCCCTGACTGGTCCAGATGGAGCCTGGACCTGAGGGCTACTGTCCTGCTGGCCTCCTCTGCCTCTGGGCTCTGCTCCTCTGTGTCCAGATGCTGCCCGTTCCAATTCCTAGGGTCCTGAAGACGTCTCACGCTCCTTATCCTGTCCCCTAGCTGCTTTGGTACTCGAGAACACCATCAGCACTGCTCTCTACTCTGTCGCCATCTTGGAGATCTCCCTGGAATGTTCAGGCGTATTCTTTTGTCTCCCCATTTTGTTTGATTTTTAAGTGGTTGTTCCTATAAGATGGAATAGCTAGTATCTCTTCCAGTCTTGAAAAAGTGGTCTTTGTATAGATAGTATCAGATAGTTTCAGCAGACTGGATTGAGTTCACGTGTGTGCATGCAATGCTTGGTGTATTGCCTGGTTTACAGAAGTGGGTTCCAGGTGTGGCAGCCTGGACTGTGTGATGATCTGCTTGGTGCATGCACTTGGCATGCCCTGTGCTTTAATTATCTGTTGCCAGGGTTGCTCTGCATGCTTCTATCTCAATACCTTACTAACTCCACCATTTCCCTGGGTGAGGCAGACTTATGTGCACCCACAGCCTCACTTTGCAAGTTCTGTACCATCTCCAGATGGGGCAGCCTTGGTGTGCATGCACAGCAGTGCCCCACAGACTCAACATTGGATAGCCCTGCATGGGGGTACCACAAAGTTTTGCTAGATCCACACTTTCTTCAGTCACGGAAGTCCCACATTCATGTGCAGCTGTGCCTCACTATTTCCACACTTTCTCTGGACAGCACAGTCCTGCATGCAGGTACCACAGTGTTTTGTTAGCTTCACACTTTCTCCTGGATGGGCAGCCCCTCATGCACACAGTAGTGCCCCACTATCTCTATACTTTCTCTGGATAGGGTTACCCTTCAGGCAGGCACTACAGTGTTTTGTTAGCTCTGCACTCTTTAGGTGGGGCAATCCTGCATGCACCCACGGCCCAGTGGGTGCCTAAAGTAGCACCCTGCCATACCCACTGGATCAATCTCAGGGTACTGTGACCCCTCATATGCTCACTGTGTCAACCTCTTGCTCCTGATGGATTTAGCTCACAGAGGGGTGACTGGGGACATGCTACAGTGGCTCTACAGATAGCCAGAGAACCTAGATAGAGATATCCAAGTACAAGGAAGATATAAGCAGTGACATTTACCTGTTTCTCCAGTCCTGAATTGTTCCCTCAGCTTCCAGGGAGCTCTCATAGTTCCCAGCTTTCTCAATGTGGCCTCTTGCTTGCTTATTGTGTAGAAGCTATTTAATTATCTCAGTTGTCTTGGGAAGAATTGCTCTAAATACAGATGTACATTTGGTTTGTTCTTAGGAGGAGGTGAACTCAGTATCCACTTACACAGCCATCTTCGACCCGCCTCCTAGAACCTCTTCTGCCATCCACATTGGAACTCCTAGGTCTCTGATTCCACCATCTGGGAAAACTCTTCCAATATTTGTACAAACATACAAGTTAATGAGCATAAAATAGGCTCTTTTGTGAGGCTGTAAACTATCATTATAAAGAAAAGTAATGTAAAAATCTTTTGTTTACACTAGAAGAATATGCTCAGAATTGATTTAGAAAAGCAGGACATACTGACAAAAAATCACTAGCTTGCTCCTAAATATATCCCCATAGTAGACTTTGATAAACCTTGGCTTTTTTTGTGGCTCATATTGAGCAAATTTATACAGACATTGTCCAGATCTTCAGGGCAGTGCACAACCTGGGACTTGCAGATTAGCCACCACTAATTCAGCAGGTCATTATTCAGAATCCCATGTCTTTGAACTCTCTGGAGAGGTCATAGGCAGGGACAAATGGTCTTCAGTCCCATTCAAATTCACCCTACTGGTTTGGCAAAGATGCCCAGGCAGGTGAATCTATGGGAAGACCAAGCCTGGAATCCGCAATAAACGGAGAGGCAGACGCTATTCAGGCTGGCCTCTTTGAAGCTGGCATTCCCATCCTCAGTGAACAACCAGGATACTGCCCATGCTTGCCAAACTCCAGAATTAGAGAGCTGACTCTGGGCTACTGTTGCCCAATGAATTTATTAAACAATGACAAGATTTGAAGGTAATTTAAATGTGTTGAGCAATCAGTTATGCTCTTGGTGGAGAAGGTTCTCACTGCGGTAGATGGAATTTTCTTTTAATTACAAACCACTGTGAACTATATTCAAAATTTGTCAAATATAAGCCACCCAGATCTAAATTTTCATTCCACATTTGGATGCTGTGAGAAAATACTGGCAATGATACCTTTTTCCAGATTTTCATATGCTGAGCTTATGGGGTACTTGGAAAACCAGAGGAGAGGCAGAGGCAGGAAGCCATGCCAAGTCGTCTATCTGCATTTTAATTCATCTGGTACATAGTATAGATTTGTTGTGCTTCCTTTTTCTGAACCTTGAACTTTTACAGAAAATAAATTTTGGACTAATGATAAAATGATGACAGTAAAACTATTTCTGCTAAAAGAAAAATTATGCCCATTTGTAACAGCAAAACAGACTAGGTAATTTATACATGAAGATGAGTACAAAATGACTGAATTGAAAAACAAACCTGGGTGCGGTAGCTAATGTCCATAAAAAAATCTGAAGTTGACATAATGGGACTTCAGCTAATTTGTAGAACAACTTGTGCAAGTTAGAAAAGATAACTCCCTTTGAGTGGCTGAAACCTTGAGGGGAACATGGATGTGCATTGTAGCAAAATAAGGCACGCTCCAGGGTGCTCACTTGGTGAGGGTCCTGGTTGGACTTTAGCACTCACTACTTCTGATTTAGGTACCTGGACTCATCCCATGGCATGAGTCTCAGATCTGTTTCTTGGTGGGCTCTTCTGGGCCTGCTTTAAAAGCAGTATTTTGAGAGATAGAGGCAATAGAATGGAACTGTAATGGGTTGAATTATGTCCCCACAATAGATGTAGAAGATTTAACCCCCTGTATCTGTGAATGTGACCTTGTTGAAAATAGGGTCTTTACCAAAAATCAAGTTAATTTGAGGTTGTTAGGGTAGCACCTCATTTAGTATGACTGTATCCTTACAAAAAGAGTCAAGTTGAGCGTAGAGACAGACACCAAGGGAAGCCACTGTGAAGACACAGGGAAAAGACAATTATCTACAAGGCAAGAAGGCCTGAGGCTACCAGGACCTAGGAGAGTCACTTGGAACAGATTGTTCCCTCCCATTTTGAAGAGAGAAATAGAGAGCATAGCCCTGCTAACACATTGACTTTGGATTTAGGGCCACCAGAATCATGAGATAATAAATTTCTGTTACTTAAGCCATGGACTCTGTGGTGCTCTGGTATGGCAGCCCTAGCAAATTAATACAGGGGCAAACACAGGGTTGCAGCAGAACGCAAAGCCTGTGAGTGTGGCCTGGACCAGGAAGTCAGGCCTGGAAGTTGGAAACTATCACATATTCACCTGGGTAATAGGGAACACTAAAGAACTCACCTGGAAGTCAGGACTCCACAACGGCCACACTCCCCAAAAGCTGTCTCCCAAGATGGTGGAAACCACATAGCTGAGGCAAAAAATGAGCCTAAGAAAATTTTGTAGAACTGTCGATCTGTAGGGGAAGGATGGAAGCCAACTCTGGAGGAAGCTGAAAAATGCACAGATGCCTGATGAGATTCCTGGGGCTGCCCGCATGAGGTCTGTGGATTCAGCTTCTAGCAGACATCTCACCAACAGCAAAGGGATAAGATAAGTGTGGGGCCTTGGCCCTGTAGAGCAAAGAGGACAAGGTCAAAAGATAAAGTTTTAGGATTAAAAAGTGCACATTCAGAACCAAGAGGATCGAGCCCTTAGGAGATGGAAAAAGTAATTCCTGACTCCAGTCAGAGCAAGTGGGCTGAAGAAAAACAGGAACAAACAGTTCTTCAAAAATAGAAACGTGTTTATGATATGTCAGTTTTATCTCCATAAAAATAAATAAGATTTAAAAATTAAAATGTGTATAGTTGTCATTGTTGGTAGGTCTAGTTTCCTTACTATGTACAGAAACCAACAGAACATTTGAGGCTGTTGAAGGATTTTCAACTCTGGCTAGAAAGGGACACCCCATGTCTGTATGGCTACATCACATCAAGTTCTTAACTGGCTCCATTACGGAACATTCTGAATGTTTTCTATTTCCAAAAGATAAACATCAAGCTATAAATCTCATGTTTAATCCAAGGGAAATACTAAGGCAGTTGCCAGTGCAGAAAAGATAACTCCTTGTGGCCTAGGAATGAATTTACTGAGTCTCATGTTACATTTGCAAAACAACAAGAACTGAACTGAGCCTACAAGTGAAATAGAAATCAGTATTTCAGAACAAAAATAGAATAATGCATGAACTCTATTGCTCTTGATGACATCTGAGTAGAGGCAGAGGCACTGACTGGGTTTTCATTTCTGTTTGTCATTCTTGCCTTACCTACACATAAGTGAACCAGATAACTGAGGTATAATCATAGTATCTCAAGTGGATCCATTTTCCTAGACAGTTTCAAATCATCTCAAAACCACACTCAGTTTAAATATGCTTTCCTTGTAACCCATGAAAGGAATGTTACATTCCTCTGCCTCACAAAATATGAATGTTACCACATCTCCAAATGAACAAAAGACTCCCCAGATGTTTGGCATTCTGAATCCTTCAAATCAAAGAAAACCTGGAGATCTTTTTCTTCTAAAGAAAACTGTCTTTGACTCATAGAAGAAAGAACCATAAATGTATCAATCTATCATGTATTTCACACACACACACATACACACACACACACACATATAAAATCTTTGGAAATTCAAATAATGAGGGAAATGCTATTTTCAGTTTTGTTTGCCACAACAGCTAAGATTAATGGGTTTGCCTGTGGCATTTACCTTATATTATATGACAGATGAAATGCTTCCACATGATGCCAAGCAAATCTCTGAAGAGTGTTCCCTGTAATTTTAATTTTATTATCTCCTGGAGATCTTTAAGGGAGGAAGTGAAAGGTTGTTTGTTAAATACCATTAGATATGGTTTTACCAGATTAAAAAGAGTTTTACAAAGAGTGTGATAAGTTTATAGGGTCATTGAATTATCCAGTTGGGAGACATTTTAATCAGTAACTAGACTCAGCCCTAAATCAATTTGACATTAGTAATAAAATAATAATAATTGAGCATTTAGAAATCTATGCTCTATTGTATGAAGACCCTGAGAGGAAGACACACACACACACACAGGCACACAAATCAACTCATGAAATGACTGGATTAGAACAAGTTTATCTAACAGGAACTATACCACAACAAAAAAATGGCAACTGTAGACTTCTGTTAAGGACCTATTTTGTCCTGGGCTGGGTGCTCAAGCTTTTCCTGCACCATTTCCTGTACCCTCACAACTCAGATGTTATTATCTCTACTTGACAGTTAAGAAAACTGGGGCTTAGTGAACCACTTGCCAAGCATCCCACTGTCAAGAACTGTGAAGGGTCTGAGATTTTACCCTACTTGCTAGCTAATGAGCCAACTTGCCACTGTTTCACACATGCTGGCAGAAAACACCAAATTCATGGGTCAGAGGCAAAGGACTTTATTTTCCTGGCAAGGCAGACAGCATGAGCTTCATATACATATCAGCTACCTGGTTAGAGCGACCAACCATCTTAGTTTGCCCAGGACAGTTTTAGTTTTAGCATTAGATGTCTCGAACAAACCAGGACAATTGGTCTCTCTAGTTCCCCTTGTCTTCCAAGCCCTACAAAGGCAATGGGAAGAAGCCCAGATACAGTGCCCACACATTAGGTCTGACTCATGGCTGAGACACCCCAGGCTTAGGAAACCCCCAATCCTATAAAGAAGGTGTTAGTAAACTTGGCCAACTTTTCCCAAGAAGGAAATGTTATCTTTATCACCTTGGGTAGTAAACAAATCTGCCCAGTGCCCTGGAGGGTGACTCTGTATCTTCTAAGACTGCTCATTATGCAAACAACCTAGAAAGATTACCTGACATAAAAGCTTTCACAAATGCAAAAAAGGTGAGAGATATAGCAAACTATATCCCAACTCCTACAGCTAATAAGCAGTAAAGACAGTATTCAAATTCAGATCTTTCAGATGTCAAAGCCTATGAGATTCCTCCCGCTTGAATTATTATGCCCAGATTTACAGAGTTAAGGCCAAAGAGGGTCAGCTTTTCTTTTAGTTGAACCTTTGAACTCTTAGTCTCTCTCTCTCTCTCTCTCTCTCTCTCTCTCTCTCTCTCTCTCTCTCTCTCTCTATATATATATATATATATATGGTATTTTAATTCTTACATTAATTTATGGAATAGAAA
This sequence comes from Noctilio leporinus, assembly GCA_004026585.1. Taxonomy (NCBI): domain Eukaryota; kingdom Metazoa; phylum Chordata; class Mammalia; order Chiroptera; family Noctilionidae; genus Noctilio; species Noctilio leporinus. Next base: position 6,562 of record PVIW01006583.1, read on the forward strand.
TTTAGAGGTGTTAGATAGAAATTGGATTATAGAAATTATACTATAATCAAAGTTAAATGAGTCAGCTAACTTAATAGACTTCTAAGGGCCCTTCTTATCCTGAGAGGTTATGATTCTCCTTCCATGTTATCACTACTTGCTATTTTCTTTCCTCTTATGACCAATGCCTTATATAAAATTAATATTCTGCCTCATTTTGAATACAGGCAGAATTACACATAACCTGGGATATATATTTTTTACCAGAGTAATTAGAAAACAAGTTCCATTATTTAAAAAAACAGATAACACTAAGACAGTAAGTCAAAGTAGACCAATCCAAGAAGCAGAAACAAACAAAAGTCACCTAAAATGGGGAGACAAAGAAATAAACCCTGAGAGAAAGGAGAGGAGGAATCTCCAGGAAGAGAGCAAAATGAAACAGAGGCAAGCACACTATCAGACATGGAATTCAAAATAATGATAGAGAAGCTCAGTGAGCTCAGCCAGCTCAAAGAAAACTACAAACAACTCCAGGGGAACTACAAACAACTCCAGGGAAGCTACAATGAACTTACTGAGAACTATACCAACATTAAAAAGAACTTAGAGCCCTGGCTGGTGGCACAGTGGATAGGCGCCAGCCTTCGAACCCAAAGGTTGCTGGTTCAACTCCCAGCCAGAGCACATAACCAGGTTGCAAGCTGGTCTCCAGCCAGGTCCGTAGCTGGAGGCAGGTGAAAGGCAACCATACATTGATGTCTCTCTCTCCCTTTCTTCCTCCCTCCCTGCCCTTCTCTCTGAAAATAATAAATAAAATCTTAAAAAAAAAAAAAGAACTTAGAAACCATCAATAAGAGCCAGGAGGAAATGAAGAATACAATTTCTGAATTGAAGAACACAGTAGAAGAAATCAAAAGCAGGCTAGAGAAAGCAGAGGATTGGATCATCAGGCTGGATGGAGGTCAATGTAGAAAAAATTCCCAGGTAGTGCAACAAAATAAAAAAAGACTGAAAAAGAATGAAGAGGTTTTAAGAGAGCTGCAGTACAACATGAAATGTAATAATATCTGTATCATAGGGATACCAGAAGGAGGAGCAGGGGATAGAAAACCTCTTTGAAAAAGTAATGACAGAAAACTTCCCTAACTTGAGGAGATAAAATATCATGCAAACTCAGGAAACACAGAGAGTGCCAAGGAAGATGAACCCAAACAGGTCCACTCCAAGACACATCATCACGAAAATGGTAAATTTCAAAGACAAGGAGAGAATCCTAAAAGCAGTAAAAGAGAAACAGCTAATAACATACAAAGAGGCTCCAATAAGGTTATCAGCTGATTTCTCAACAGAAACACAAGCCAGAAGGGAATGGCAAAAAATATTTCAAGCAATGAAAAACAAAGGCCTGCAACCAAGAGTACTCTACCCAGCAAGACTGTCATTCAAAATGGAAGGTGAAATAAGGAGTTTCCCAGACAAAAGAAGTCTAAAAGAATACTTCTCCACCAAACCAGCATTGCAAGAGATGCTAAAGGGTCTGCTTTAAGAAGATGAAGAAACAGAGAGACAGACAGGAACAAAGGTATAAAGGGAAAAATAGATAATGAATAAGTACTTATCAATAATAACCTTAAAGGTAAATGTATTAAATGCACCAATCAAAAGACATAGGGCAGCTGAATGGATAAGAACCAACTTAAACTTATGAATGATTTAGAATGATCTTGTTATAAATAGAGTTTACTAAATAAGGTGTTATTTTGTATATTACTTGTATCATCATTACTGCAGGTTAAGTTTTCTTAGATTGGAATTATTTCACTATATGGAAAAATCTTGTTACCTGCAATAACTCAGAAAAATTGAATGCAGTTAAGGAAGAAGGAAAAAGTAAGAAAATGTGGATGTATATTACATAGAATACATGCTCTCTTTCTTTAAAAAACAATTAAGATTATGGTATAGGAACTTGAATTTTGTCAATTTCTTTTTATAGATTTTCATCAAATAGGTGTGGCTTTTTCTTAGAAAGAATTTTTAAATTATTTTTTCTCTAATAGATCAAATTTTCTTTTTTCTTTTTCTTTTTTTTAAACCCCAAGACATTAGCAGAGGAATGTCTTACTCTGTGTTGTTAGAAGTTGTTTCGATTTCCTTTCTGGGTAGAGCTGGCTCTTTCCTCTGTTGCTCTCTCAAGATCAAAGGAAGATGAAAAGAAGAACCAAATAAGCAAACAGAACAAAAGACCTGTAGTAAGAGCGTTTCTATATTTCCTGAGTGATAGTTAACCAAGGACATTGTATCCAAATGGGTGCATGGAAGTTAAACAAAATATGAAAAAGTTGATAAAAACAGCCCATTCTTCAAACAGATTATTAAAATGCTCTCAGGACATGATCACATCATCCAGAAGCCACATGGATTACACTGTAGGAACAATTATGGTCCCCATTCTGGGATCTCTAGGTGGTTCAGAAACTGTGAAGATTGGCACTCGGGATCTAGAACTATTTTCAGTGAGGGGAAATTATATAATCTCCCACTGAGGCCTTTAAGAACCAGGCCATTCATTTAAATGCATGAAGCAGAAGGAAAACCATAGGCTATGGCAGACTAGAGAGCACTCATCCCACATAAAAATATTCAAATTTAATTTTAACAAAACCGCCCAAATAGACTATGAGGCAGTTTGGGCAGTCAGAAGGCTGAATTGCCACTCTCCCTCCCAGGCTAGTTCAAACAAAGATTGTTGGCTGGAATTTTATCATCAGTGAGAAAATCCCCATACAAAGCTTTGATATTCATTTGAGAACAAAAGTAGAAATATAATTTGTTTATCTAATTCAGTTTGGCTTTTAAAATCTTCATGGAGCCCTGACTGGATAAGGCACTGGCCTGTGAACCCAAAAGTTGCTGGTTCGATTCCCAGCTAGGGCACGTGACTAGGTTGCAAGCCAGGTCTCCAGCCAGGTCCGTAGCTGGAAGCAGGCAAAAGGCAACCATACACTGATGTCTCTCTCCCTCTCTGCCTCTCTTCCTTCCCCTCTCTCTGTAAATAATAAATAAAATCTTTTTAAAAATACTTTTAAAAAATCTTCATTGAGTTCATTGATAGAAAACAATGAAAGGGGTGCTTAGAATGGAAATGTTTTTCTCTCCAAATGAGTCAGCATCTGGCATGCCAGGAAAAGAACTCCGGTGCATTATAATTGTGCAAGAAAACACATTTTCTTATTTTTAAAGGAAATATTTTGTTGAGATCTAGGGATTCTACTTTCTCTTCCCTAACACAAAGTACGATGATGCCCTGGCTTAGAAAGCACAGGCACACAATCCTTGTTGATACTTCCACTTCTAAACTGAATGGGTTTCAGCAAAATGTATTGCTGCTTTTCTGCAGTATTATCTGCTGCCCAGTCTTATGTGGCTATGATCTTGAAATTGGCTCCTCTACCCACCTGACACCTAGAGTCTACCACCCAACTTCCATTTTATACAAAGTATTTTTTGCATTTTTTTTTAACTTTCTTCTTTCTTCTGCTTAATTTTTGACATTTCCATTCTTTGCCTGATAGCATAGCTGGTTTCTGACCTTTTTCATAGTTCACAAGCTGATAATTCTTTTCTTGTCTATTCTGTTCTCAAAGAATACACACTGGTTGCAGAGAAGAACCATTAAGATGACTGTTTATTACAACCATTTGTCATTTTGACTTCTAGGTGCATCAGTAAAATTTTTGGTGACCTAGATTGATGGGCCCTTGCTTTGTGAAGCAGAATTCTAGAAGTTGGAGCAGCCAAGTTTCCTGCTGACTATTACTGATACCACCGTATTAAGTGAGGTACCGCACTTCTCACCACTGTTCTGCTGGTATTCTCAGCATCAATAACATGTTCTTTCTTTTGTGCCAACCACATGCTATGTAATCTGAATAACAGATTTAACTCTCCTAATCTACACACACGCACACACACACACACCACCCCCATACTGGTGTTGCATGGCTAAAGAGGCCAGAATCTAGTGTCAGGGTTCTTGTCCTAGCTATTCTGCATCTTAAAATGTATGATCGTTCTACTTCCCACACCTACACACAAATATGGGATTTCAAACAGTGCAAAGCAAAAAAAAAAAAAAAAAAAGAAGAAGAAGAAGAAAAGAAGAAGGGACTATTTTTAAAATCTCTATTTAGTAATGGTCATATAGGAAAGAAGAATTGTTTTAATATCATCTACCATGAAAAGATTTTTTATTCAGAAACTAGATTCTTAAGTAATGTAATCCACTAAATCTATTAATAATATACTAACAAAATTTTTATATGTGTGTGTCCTTTTTATTTTTTTAACTTCCAACCAATACTATTAAAGAGCAGATTATGTTTGGAAAGTGAGTATTCTCTCAAAACATCTTTTCAGCAACAGTTGAGATTAAATCTACAAGGTCTATTGGTATCTTGAGATTTTCATTAATTTTTCAATTTCTAAAACACATCAATCACCACATACACCCACAGCAAAATACCCAAGAGAGAACAGAGCATATGTGTCTTTCCGAGCCCATCCATTCTCAGCCCACACAAGTACACATCTTTTACTTGAAGACAGACTATTGCCATTTTCTTCATACTCACAGGGGCATCTGTAAAAACCTTTCAAAGGAGAGATTTTGCTTATAATTTCATTAGTTTCATAACAGGATTATCATATGTTTAGGAAAGTAATTTTTATGGTTAAAATGGGATTAAGTAATAGGATTGAGAGAATTTTAAAACCACTCAGAAAATAAGATTATTCTTAGTTGTATTTCTATTTCTTTATTTGAATAACAGAATTACCTCTTACCCAAGATGACCATGAAGTTAATATTTACTTTACCTACATGTGTGAGCACTAGGAAAATCACAGTTATTGTAGAAAGGCTTTGGGGAAAGTCATTATCCATTTAAAACCACACGGGCTACTTTTCTTTAGAGAAATGTAGTTTTATAAGCACAAACTAAGTAATTTGATTTCCTTTAAAAACAAGTACTTTTCGGGACCCATGTATTGATTCAAATTTGGGATAGTATGAAATTTCATTCATCAACTCCACAAATCATTTTGAATGGGTGAGTAGGATGATTGCAGGAGTATCTCATGGACATGGGTCATGGAAGGCCAGGGGTGTCCCAGAGCACAAGAGTGTAGAGAGAAGAGGAAAGTGAACGTTCAGAGGCAGGAAGATAGATTGAGCAATACCCACTTAGACAATGAAGGCCCTATGTGATCACAGCTGAGACTTCAGCCATCAAGACCTCCTGGAGGGACATTTTCCAAGCTCCCTAAACTTTCACTAACATTTTACAGGCAGCTGGCAGAAGCATTTTTTATATTTTTAATCTATTATTATTTTTATTTTTTAAAAATACATTTTGACAGAAGCATTTAAAAAAGTGAACTAGAATAAGATGAAGACTTAAAAAAAAAAAGATTTTATTTATTATTTTTAGAGAGCAGGGGGAGAGGCAGAGAGGGAGAGAGACATCAATGTATGGTTGCCTTTCACCTGCCTCTAGCCACAGACCTGGCTGGAAACCTGGCTTGCAACCTGATTATGTGCCCTGGCTGAGGAATCAAACCAGCGACCTTTGGGTTCACAGGCCAGCACCTTATATACTGTACCACCAGCCAGGGCTTCATTTTTATTCCAAATCAAATAAAAGGGAAAGAAAGCAGAAAAAATAACTAAACTTGAAAAGCATTTTGATACTGTAAACCCACGTATATGTCCCACAAATACTGAAACTGGGTATTAAATAGAACTTGAACCAAAAGTTGAATTTTGCTCTGAGTTTTTTACTCTATTAGAGTCAGCTTCCCATATTGTGTATTCTTTCCTCTCCAAATGAGGTTGTGGATTTCTTTGACACTTCATTTTCTATATAGAGAGAAGTTTTGTTTTCTGTATTTAATATCATTCTTGATCTGTATCTAAGCTGACAGATCAATTGCAACATCAGGGAAAGAGACAATCAGACTCTATGTGCCTCTTGACATGATTAAACATGAAATGCATAATAACACCACTGAAGCATACTTGCCAAAAATAAATAAATCCAACCTGGATCAGACCAAGTCTCTAGATCTAAATAACACTTTGCAGGAGATACAAATAACAGGGAAAAAAATCCAGAATGTAACCAGTTCAAGAAGACTACAGATGCAGCTTTGTCAATAAATAATTGCAAGAAAAAAAGTAAGGAACGGGAACCTCTAGATTATTTTTTTATTTTTATTTTTATTTTAGTTTTTAAAATAAACTTGCAGAGGTTTTTTTTTTGTTTGTTTTTTTCTTTAATTAAGATTTTATTTAGTATTTCCAGAGAAAGAGAAAGAGAGAGAGGCAGAGAGGGAGAGAAGCCTCAATGTATAGTTGCCTTTCAACTGCCTCCAGCCATGGACCTGGCTGGAGACCTGGCTTGCAACTTGGTTATGTGCCCTGGCTGGGGAATCAAACCAGCGACCTTTGGGTTCGCAGGCCGGGGCCTTATCCACTGTGCTACCAGCCAGGGCTTTCTAGGTTTTTTTAAAGGCTGAGCAGACACAGTAATCAAATGCAATGTCTACATTAGATTCTAACATTGGGTTAGAATCTGATATGAGCAAACTAAAACAAAAAAATTTAGAGATAGCAGGCAAATTTGAATACTGATTAAATATTAATGATATTAAGAACTGACTTAATTTTGCCTATGAGACATTTTAGTAGTATTTTAAAACAATACCAATCATTATGGTGAAATTAATAAAGTACAGATTTTGCATCTAAGTAGTCTAAGGATGTGGGAGAAATGTATTGGGGAGAGAGGCAGCAGGGGAAGGTTATAGGTGAAATAAGACTGGCCTTGTGCTGATAATTTCTGAAGCTGGATAATGAGCGCATGGCAGTATGTTATACTATTCTCTCTACCTCTGTATATTTGGAGACATCAATAATAACAGTTTTTGTTTAATATAACATTATAAAAGACAAAATTTTCTCTAGAGGATACCCATGATATATACGACAATAATTTCTATGTATTTTTAAAATTTACACAAGAAAATCATCAACATGTTTCTTACAGGGTAGAGCAAAATAGGTTTATAGTTGTAAGTAAGCAAAACAGAGTTTATTCTTGTATTGTAATTTATTAATTAATTGTGTTATTTTCCATGGGAAAAACAGTAAACCTACTTTTATCCCACCCTGTATAACATAGATAACAGGATATGAAAAGCTTCTAAAAAGCAATAACAAGCCCTGGCTGGTGGCACAGTGGATAAGGCACCGGCCTGAAAACCTGAAGGTTGCTGGTTCGATTCCCAGCCAGGGCAACATAACCAGGTTGCAAGCCAGGTCTCCAGCCAGGTCTCCAGCCAGGTCCATAGCTGGAGGCAGGTGAAAGGTGGCCATACATTGTTGTTTCTCTCCCTCTCTTCCTCTCTTCCTTCCCTTCTCTCTGAAAAATAATAAATAAAATCTTTAAAAATAATAAATAAAAATTTTAAAAAATTTTAAAGCAATAACAAAAATAACCAAAAATACCAACAAACCAATAAAAGAATCAATATACTTTATGGAGAAATAATTTACAATGAAGAATATACAAATGTATCTTAAGCATTATGTTCAACCTCACCCATACTAAGAGAAATGCATGTTAAAAATAAAATTAAATGCTAATTTCAACTATCAGCTTGACAAAGATCAGAAGTTGACATATTGGGGGAAGAGGTAGTCATTTGTTTCTGTTGGGAATTGCCTTCCAACTTGTATGAAGGCTAATTTGTCAGTATCAGTAGTACAAATGCCATATCTTATATAACAGCATCTTCTAGAAATCTATCTTATAAACAAACTGAAAGATACAGCTACATTTGCACCTGTTCAAGATTATTCATTGCAACAGTATTTGAAATAGTAAATGGTTAGAAACAGCATATATCTTCATAAGGCACTGGTAAATTAATTCTGATACATCCATAAAATGGAAGGTTAAATAATAGTAAAGCCTTTATATCCAATTGGGAAACTATCTTCAAAATATACTGTGAATGAAAAACATTAAGTACACTATAGTGTATGTATACATTATCACAGGTTGCACAAAAGGGATAAAAACATATTATGTATGCATTTCTTCTAAATGTATAAAATACCTTAGGAAAACTGTTAACTTTGGTTGCCCCAGACAGTTATCTGGAAGTTGGGAAGGCAAGGGTTAAGGGCAATCAGAGATAGAAAGACATATAGATAGGTTCATTATATACCATTTTGTATTGGTTCTTTCTAAATTGAGGTATAACTGACATAGAACATTGTATTGAGTTGCATGACTTTTTCTTCCCTCAAGTTAGGGAAGTTTTCTGCCATCACTTTTTCAAACAGCTTTCTATTTCACTTCTTTTTCTGATATCCCTATGATACGGATATTATTACATTTCATGTTGTCCTGCAGCTCTCTTAAAACCTCTCCATTTTTTTCAGTCTTTTTTCATCTTGTTGCACTGACTGGGAATTTTTTTTCTCCATTATGCTCCAGTTTGCTGATCCGATTCTCTGCTCCATCTGAGGAAGATGGCTCTGCAGTGTGGGGGCTTCTCAGATGCGAAAGTTTGGTTCAACAATGGAGCAGTAGCAGCTTCCAAACATGCTCTGCCCTTTTATAATCTTTAAACAGCTTATTAGCCTCTCTTTATCTCCTTTTATGGCCTTTTCCCACCTGTAAAATGAGATATATAAGTTTTTACTTCATGAGATATAGGGAAGATAGGGGATTGCAGAAATTAGTGTTTTCACTAATCTTCTCAAGTGTACTTCTATAAACAGGTAACTATTATCTTCTAATGAAGACATTGCCTTTTTGCTCCCACACCCATCACTAAAACTTCAAGACCCAAGGCAAGAGAAAATATGTTCACTGTTTACATTGTTATAAAAATTAACTAACTTCAAAGCCATGTCTATATGCCACCCTGCACACAGAGTGGAGACGTGTTTTGTTTCTGGGGAAATCCCCCATCTGCAAAGGCGAGTGTCTGTGTGATAATTCAGAGGAAAGATCCTTACATACATCTCTGAGTTATTAATGGATCCTTTGTTTTGGGTCCAACAAAGGCAGAGAAGACAGCACCAGTTTGCTGATAAAGAATACCAGGAATTTCAGATGTCCCTGGAATGAAGAAAAATTCCAGTGTTGTGAAGAGAGAGGGGAGAGGAAGGTAGGCTACACCTTTAAAAACAGACAAAGGAAGCTTAGAAATATCTTACAAAACAGGGCAGGGCCCCTTGAAGGGAGTGTCCGTCTAAACTAACCCCTCCCATGAAAGTCATTATCCTCCTGGTTAGCTTTCTTGCTGATCTAACACGTATTTCTCATACTTACAGACATGGGCATTAGAAGCAGTATGTAACTAATGTTAAGAGAAAAAATAAAATAGAAAAGTGAGATACTGCAAAACTGGAAGTGCATGAAGAAAGTAATGGCTCCCCACACACAAACTAAAAGAAGAAAGTACTCTGATGAAGCGTTGTATAATTTTGAAATATTATTAATGTCTTTCATGTTATATTGTCCTTTCATTTAAAAGACAAAATGCTATCTGGCAACTTCAGTGTCATGGGAAGACATTTTACTAGGCATTTAGCATTACTCAGCACAATTCCAAATGCTTTGGTCTTAGCAAGAACTACTCTCCCACTGCAGTTAACCACACAAATGACTCCCTTAAAATAAGGTTTATAAACCCATTTAAAGGTTAATAACATGTTGCCTTCCTTGGTTGAGACTTACATCCTGATGGAAGTTCTAGTACATCCACAAAATAAATAATCTAAGCTTTCCTCACCTCATGTGTATACAACAGGCCTGAACTATTTTTTTTTTTTTCAATATGGAACGTTTCACAAGCTTGCATGTCATCCTTGGGCAGGGGCCATCCTAATCTTCTCTATATTGTTCCAATTTTAGTATATGTGCTGCCGAAGCAAGCATGACCTGGACATTTTTTTTTAATATTTTATTTATTTTTAGAGAAAGAGGAAGGTAGGGAGAAAGAGAGGAAAAGAAACATCAATGTGTGGTGCCTTCTCATGTGCCCCAAATGGGGATGTGGCCCGAAACCCAGGCATGTGCCCTGGCTGGGAATTGAACCGGCAACCTTTTCAGTTCACAGGCCAGAACTCTTTCCACTGAGACCCACCAGCCAGGACTTATGTTTCTTTTTTTTCAATTGAGCTATATTTGACATATAACATCATATTAGTTTCAGATGTACAATATAATTATTTCATCTTGTATACATTGCAAAATCACTAAAATTAAGTCTAGTCCATATTCATCACCATACATAAATTAAATTTTTTTCTTACAATGAAAAATTTTAAGATTTACTTTTTTAGCAACTTTCAATTATACAGTACAATATAATTAACTATATTGTATAATATACACCATGCTGTATATTATATCCCCATGGCTTATTATAACTATAAGTTTGTACCTTTTTTTTTTTTTTTTTAAGATTTTATTTTATTATTTTTAGAGAGGGGAAGGGAGAGAGGGAGAGAGAGACATCCATGCATGGTTGACTTTCACCTGCCTCCAGCTACAGATCTGGCTGAAGACCTGGCTTGCAACCTGGTTAAGTGCCCTGGCTGGGTAATCAAACCAGCAACATTTGTGTTCGCAGGCTGGCGCCTTATCCACTGTGCCACCAGCCAGGGCTAGAAGTTTGTACCTTCTGACCACATTTACCCATCGTGCCTACTCCTCACCCTTTGCCTCTGGCAACCACTTATCTGTTCTCTGTATCTATGACTTGTTTTTGTACATTTCACATATAAATTACATATATAATATTTGTCTTTCTCTGACTTACTTCATTTCACATAATGTCCTCATGGTCCATCCATATTGTTGTAAATGGCATAATTTCTTTCTTTTTTATGGCTAAGTGATATTTTATTGTGTATATATACCACAATTTCTTTATCCATTCATCCGTTAATGAATACTTAGGTTTCTTCTATATTTTGGTTATTTTAAATAATGCTGCAATGAACACAGGAATGCATATATCTTTTTCCATTAGTGTTTTTGTTTCCTTTGGGTAAATATCCAGAAGTGGTATTGGAGGATCTTTTGGTAGTTCTACTTTGTTAACTTTTTGAGGCACCTCCATACTGTTTTCCAGAGTTGCTGTATCAATTTACATTTCCTCCAACAGTGAACCAGTGTTTCCTTTTCTCCACATCCTCTCCAGCATTTTCATTTCTTGTCTTTTTGGTAATAGTCATTGTAACAGGTATAAGGTGATTTCTGATTGTAGTTTTGATTTGCATTTCCCTGATTATTAGTGATACTGAATACCTTTGATGCATGTACCTGTTGATCATCTGAATGTCTTTTTTGGAAAAATATTCAGATCCTTAGCCCATTTTTAAAATCAATTTGCTTGGTTTGGCTATTGATTTATATAGGTTCCTTATATATTTTAGATATTAATTCTTTATCAGATGCATGATTTGCAATTTTTCCCTAACCCATTAGGTTGCCTTTTAATGTTGTTAATTGTTTTCTTTGCTGTGCAGAAGCTTTTTAGTTGATGTCCCATTTGTTTATTTTTGCTTTTGTTGCTTTGCTTTTGGTGTCTTACTGGTTTTTACTGATTTAAAAAGTAATACAGAAAAACTTAGAAAAGGTAATAAAAAGCAATAGGTAATACTCCCACCTATAGACAGCCACCTTTAGCATTTTATAGTATTTTTATCAAGTTTTTTGACAAAAGGATATTTTTATTATATAGTGAGATATAATAAGATATATACTGAGGTTTAATTTGCTATAGCAAAATTCACCATTTTATATGATGTATATATAACGTATGATGAATATAATCACCACCACAATCGAGATACAGGCTGTTTCTGCCAGTCCCCCAAAATCCCCTCCTGCTTTTTTGTAGTCAAACCACTTTCCCTACCCCCTCCCTTGGAAATCACTGATAATGATTTTTGTTCCTGTAGATTTGACTTTTTCATGAATGTCATATAAATGAAGTAATACATTAAGTAGCTTTTTTTCATCTTAACTTTCATTTAGTATAATACCTTTCAGATTCATCCATGTTGTTGCATGTATCCGTTCATTCATTTTTATTGATGATTACTATTTTATTGTATAGATGTACCAGCATCTGTCAATTCATTCTATAGTTGTTTTAGGTTGTTTTCAACTCTTGGCAATTATGAATAGATGTTATAAACATATGTATACAGAGTTTTATGTTTGCATATGTTTTCATTTCTCTTGGAAATCTTTCAAGGAATTGAATTGTTATGTTATGTTTAATTTTATAAGAAACTAACAAATTGACTTCCAAAATGACTTTACCAATTTATATTTCCACCAGCCATGTATGGAAGTTATGGTTGCTCTACATCTTCACCAATATATCTTAGTTTTTCTCTGGGGGTGGATGAGGTGGAGGAATTGAGCCATTCTCATATATAAGGTCTGTCCAAAAAGTATCGAGCCAATGTCAATATAATTAAAACAGTTTGCACAGCCGATACTTTCAGGACAGACCTCATATATGCATTGTATTTCAGTGTGTTTTCTAAATGTTTATTGATTTTTTAGAGAGAGAGAGAGAGCTAAAGTAAGAGAGAAACACCATTGGCTCCCCAGCCAGTGATCAAGCCCACAACCTTTTGGGGTGTAGTAGGACAATGCTGCAACCAACTGAGCCACACTGCCCAGGGCTTTCAGAGTGTTTTTAATATAATATGTATCTTCCAATTAATTAATGATGTACAACACCTTTTTATGTGCTTATTTATTGTCAACATCCTCTACTTTGTGGAGTTTTAAAAATATTTTGCTTTTTAATTGAGTTGTTAGAGTTGTAAGAATTCTTTATAAAGTCTAGAGGCTAATGTTTATCAGAAATGTATTCCATAAATACATTCTCCCAGTTTGTAGCTGGCCTTCATTTTTGTAATGTCTTCTGAAGAGCAGAAGTTTTTCACTGTATTGAACAATAGAGAGATATTTCTAAGCACCTGCTGTATGCTAAATGTTGCTCAGCACAGGACATACAATAATGCAAAAGCTTAAATTTGTGCTTTTTTTAAAAAAAAACAAAATTGCCATCTATTGGTTTCTAGCTTGATTTTTCACTATCTTCTCATGAATATTTTTCACATCATTAAATGTTATTTTATTTTATTTTTCTTTCAATGTATGGTTGCCTTTCACATACCTCTAGCTGGGTACCTGGCTGGAGACCGCCTGAAGCCCAGGCATGTGTTGGGAATTGAGCTGGGAATTGAACCTGCAGCCCTTTGGTTCTAAGGCTGGTGCTCAATTCACTGAGAATACCAGCCAAGGTTAAATATTATTTTAAAGCATGATTTATAAGTATGTACATAGTGCTCTCATAGCTATATTTTCCATAACTATCTCTCTCTATTTGGAGATGTTTGTGTTGATTCCAATGAATAGGAAAAAGAAATATATGATTTCCATTCTTATGTATAAATCTTTGTTTACATTTCCAGTTATTATTTTTTAGTATAAGCGCTTACACTTGCAAAGACAGATATACACATAGCACTTTGTTTTATAATTGTCTCTTTTAAAAGACTTCAGATGTCTTGAAGCAAAGAGCTAGTCTTTCCCTCCCTGTCATGCCAGTATGACAAAGAGCCTGTCACAGTGTAGGTTCACCATATATACTTGATAGTTGGAGAGAAAAAGTTTTCCACTGAACTTCATTGTCTCCTCCTTCCTTTGTGAAAAAAAAAAAATGAGTTCCCTTAGCCACCTATCCTACCTTTTCAGATGAAGGGAATAAGAAGAAAGTGTTCTTCAAAAAGAAAACCTGCCCAGGAGATGCAGGTTCCCAGATAGCTGGGTGACAAGCCCTGTGGCTGCTCAGCAATGCCCTTGAGGGGCCCCGCCCCCAGCCTTATAAAGCCAGGGTGCAGTGGGGCAGCCACAGCTGGCACTTGCCCTCGAGAGCACCGCACCCTCCACAGCTCCAGCACACGCTATGGCAAATGAAGTTCAAGTCCTGCCCTCCCCGCTGAAAGGGGGGCATCCTCCCGCAGGTAGGCTGCCCACCTGTCCTCTGTCTTGAAGACAGCAAGGGCCTCGCTATTTGCTCTCCTGTCTATGCCTTCAACAGAGGTGACCCAACAGAGCAGAGAGTCTCCACCTCTCATTGTCACTTTCACTTTCCTCAGCCTGATTTCCTCCTCGGTCTTTGATCTTCCTAGGCTTGTGTGTGAAACCACCTGGGGATTTATTAGGCCCCAGTTGAATTAAAACCTATCTATATATAGGAGTACTAGAAACTGGGTGCTGTAGAAGGAGATAGGTTGGGAGCTTGGTCCTTTCCCTTCTGGCTGTAGGTTAGGAGTGGCATATCCACACCTGGGAGATGATTTACTGCCACAGAAACCTTCTTCCCCAGAGGTTCCTGCTCTAAGACTCAGTTTCCCCAAGATGCCTGTGCTTCATCTGACTTCACAGCCAGGCAAACCAGCTTCCACAACAGGGACAACACCCATCATTCTCTTTTCCTCCTCAGGCCTTTTGGGCTAGGCAGTGTTATCAGTGATGTAGTTTGCCTGTCAACAAGCTGAGGAGTACTTTTTAATAAGGACCCAAGCACTGAGAAGATGACTGGAAACAGTAGCCATCAATTGCAAAGTGTCCCCTATTTGTGTGTGTGCTCTCTCTCTCTTGTTCTCACTCTCATGCTATAGATATCAACTCTTTGGAATATGGAAATTAGTTTTATTGTACTTAACCATATAGTCATATAGATTGACTGGCTATTTTTAGCCAGTTTTATATTCTTTCAACTGACTGCCTTCTTTTTTCCTTTAAGAAAAGGTCTCAAAAGCTTGACTACTCTGTTCTTGCCTTTCTCCACTTACAAAATTTATTTATTGGTATGCTTCTTTGACACATCTAAGCCAAGGTTATTCAGTCATCTTTGCTGCAGAGGATGATGGCAGATACAACCTTTGCAAAGCTTGAAAAACTGACCCAAGGTTCAGTGGCTTTCTGGTGAGCAGCCTAGCTGAGAAGAGTCAGAAATTTTACTATTAATTTTGAGTTTCCAGTTATGGGCTCCATTCCCTATTTTCCTGTGGCAGATTCCCAACATTCTATATTTATAATTGGATTTAGCAATGTTTAGTATTATATTTAAAGTTAATGATGGTACCTAATAGTTGGGAGCTATATATGCAAATTATTACAGAAGTCATTACACAGATAAAGAAAAAAGAACACCATTTTCTTCCCACTATATTTACTCCTATCCTTCATAAAACAGTTAAGCTAAAACTGGATTTACTAAATTACATTTATGCACAAAGAACACAGAGAGATAAACTTAACCAAGTGAACATTTGAATGAAAGCACCAAGAACTTTCTGCCCCCACCGCTAATGATTGCTAATTACTCTGTGTACATAGCACGCCATGAATCCATCAAGCATGTCACAATGCCTCTGGCATGATAATTAATTATTATGAACGGTGACACTACAGATAAAAGGTCTGGGATAATTGGAATGGAGATGAAGGCAGACTTTTGCCTCCCCACTGAGAGCAAAAAACAAAGATGCCTCATCCTTCATCTGGTCTTGCTACCTATTTTAAGTCTGAACCAGTTTGCTATGGTACAAAATTTAATTTATGGAACGACAATAATTCATCACCAGAATTGCATTAAACCTTCACCTGACTTTTAAATAAGCAATATATAGATCCCTGATGGTGGGAAACAGACATGATAAAATGGGAAGGACCTGATCTGGTCTTGGGAATCAGATGGACATGGGTTTAAATCCTGCTTTCATCCCAACATCTCTTGAGCATCAGTTTTCTCATCTTTAACCCAAGGGGTAATAACTCATATTGCTATTATAAGGCTGTTTTGATGATGAAAGGTGATAATCTACATAAGGTACCCAGCACATTTATGTTACTCTGCATAAAAAGCAGCCCTCATAAAACACGAGGCTGTCAAAAGAAATTATCCTCCCCAGTCGAAATGTGTCTGGGTGTTTGAGGGCTTCTACATTAGGCACTATTGTAGGAGACAGAACAGAAGGAAACTGCAGTGGAAAATATACACGTTCCTGCCCCATCATAGTTAAAAATGAAACCACTCAAAAGTCAGCCAGCTGTAACTATGTCCCACCTACATGTCGAGTGCTTAGTGGTTTTTCTTTCATGTATATTAATATAATATATTGCACCTTTGTTAGCCCTGGTTATAAATGTATGCTCTGAAACAAGACTACATTAAACATGGGCTGGCCTGGACTCTAGCAAGCTTAGCTTTACATTTTCTGCTCTTTTGATTAGCCTCACTCTCAGTTCTGTAAGCACCCCATCACATGAACAGCCAAAAATGTGTGAGTGGGAGGTGATCGAGAAAGCCAAGTATGTACGTAATGGACTAGAAAGAGCAGGAGTTCATGAGTTTTTCTATACATCCCCTGCACTTTTTAATTTGGTTTAAGTCAAAATAATCAGAGCCATCAGAGGGGCCACCACTGAACTCCCAGAGAGAATCAGTTTTCTGGCTCATTGAAGAGAGTAAGAAGTTTGGGGAGTATACCCTGAAGTGTGAAACTAGTGAAATGCCAAAAATGACGGTAACCATAGCTGCATAAGGGCCAGCATCATTTGAAAAAAAAAAAAAAAGCAAAGGCTTAATTCTCTCAATTTCAGCCTGCTAACATGGGTTTGATTAGTGAGGTTCAAGAGGGAGGATGGGAGGCTCCACCCCAAGCATCACAGGGTCGGAGGTTGATGACTACAACAACTGCATTCGCTCAGCACTAACTGTGCTCCTGGCACTGCACAGAGCCTTCTAGACATGGCAATACCCCTGTAGACTGAGGATACACCATCAACCTTTGTCACAGAGGAGCCAACTGAAAGTCAGCAGGTTGAGAAACTTGTCCAAAGCGACACAGATGGAGGGCAGTGGGGCTGAGATTTGAAAATAAAATGGACCCTGTCCCAAAGTGTTCCCAAACCCACTCTCTTTGCTCTTTTCGGTCTTGATTAGCAGCTTAAAATGTCCTGAAAAAACAAATATAAAGGCAAAGGAAGTATTTTATAAATATCTAACATTTTAATTAAAATCTTTCTATAAAAACTCTTGCCCTGGCTGGTGGCATGGTGAATAAGGCACCATCCTGCAAACCCAAAGGTCACTGGTTCGATTCCTAGCCAGGGCACATAACCAAGTTGCAAGCCAGGTCTCCAGGAAGGTCCGTGGCTGGAGGCAGGTGAAAGGCAATGATATATTGATGTCTCTTTCCCTGTCTGCCTCTCCCCCTACTCCTCTCTCTAAAAATAATAAATAAAATCTTAAAAAGAAAAAAAGTCATAAGGCAGAATTTGCACAAACTTTGGTGTAGTTTAGTTTTTTCCCCCCATACATTCTCCACTGATTAGTAAAGGAAAAAAATCTTATTTTTTTTGGCAGTGTTTTCTTTTTCTTGACTACATTCTGTGAAAAACTGCAAAATCTCTGGAAATCTTAACTGGAAAATTATTATATAGAATTCTAAATTCAAAGGTCTAATTTTGAAGTTATAAACTACAAAAAAGCCACAAGAGTATAACTCTCAGTCACAGACAGGAAAACAAAGTTTCATTTCCTCCACATAAAATTTGGTTTTCTAATGAAACTATGCAAAAGAGTTATCTCTCTTTTACATTTTATTTGCAATTCATTTGGTTTATTGAAAGGTTCTAAAATTTTACCTTATGTATTTGTATTCAGAGGCCTGTTAAAATGTTAAATCAGCTCATATTTCACTTTACCAGTTCCAGTTCATCCTTCTATTGCACAGAGGTTCAAAAGAAAATATAGTCCCAAACATGAAGTTATGTAAATGTTACAAGTCTAAATGAACTAACTTAGTTACCGTGAGACTCTGAAGAGGTCCCATGAGTCAGGCCTATCTGGTATAAGCAAAATAGGCAAGACCCTGATTGTGTTGGGTTTTAAATGATCATTTACAATGTTTTTTCTTGCTCTCAGGAGGCCAGTGTAAGCAGGGTTCCCAGCAGAGCTATGAAGATGACCCTCCCACAAAGTGGTCCTATCTGATTCCGTCACCTCAATGTAGTGAGGGTTTGAACCTGTGTGTATCTCAGTATATCAGTTATAGTACAGGAATATTATTTTCTAATTTTTTTGTACTGTACATGCCTGACCAAGTGAGAGTACCTACCAGAATAAGTTTGGTACAGGAACTGTGCTCTGGAGATCCAAGGTATGGTTTACTTACACTTTTTAAATCACTCATATAAACCCCACAGCCCCTATACCAGAGAGGATTCGAAGACTCTTGGATAGAAGTAGGAATCTTCTGGGAAGATTTCATTTCCCCTCATATGTCTCTTATTGTTTTTAATAATGAAGGATGTGTCCTTTTTTAAAAATTTCTTCTGGTGTTGATTTCTCTGTTAAGTGCCTTATATTCTTTTGAAAGGCAGGGAGATGATAAGTTTTTCTTTGGGAAGAGTTAGAATCATATTAAGGATTTCATAATAAAGATCATCTAGTTAAACTTCTACCAAATTCACCAAAATCCCACTAACATGTTCATAGCAGGTAGATTTCTTTAACACACTGAGGGGCAAAGGACATGCTAAGGTACGAGGCAATCTGCTTCGCTATGAGTAACACACACTGTTATAAATAGCCAGACTCTGCCTTTCTGGAATTTCCTTCTATGGTCTTCATTCTCTCATCTAGAAAAACATAATATAAATAGAAATAATCCTAACTACAAATTATTGAGTACTTACCATGTACCAAGTGCTTATGTCACCTCTATTCTCTAGAACAACCTGAACAATTGGGTGAAGGATGCAGAAACTGAACCTCAGAGGAGTTTAAGCATGTTGCTCAAGATCACAGAGCCCAGGATGGGTAAAGCTCTTTGGCCCTATAACACATTTTCTTCCCAAGAAACCTTTCCTCGCCCTGGCCAGTGGCACAGTGGATAAGGCGCCAGCCTGCAAACCCAAAGGTTGCTGATTCTATTCCCCAGCCAGGGCACATAACCAGGTTGTGAGTCAGGACTCCAGCCAGGTCCATAGCTGGAGGCAGGTGAAAGGCAACCATACACTGATGTCTCTCTCCCTCTCTGCCTCTCTCCCTCCCCCTGTCTCTAAAAATAATAAATAAAATCTTAAAATAAAAAAAAGAAACCTTTCCTCCTCCCACACAACAGCTCCCCAGATCTTTGAAGTCAGCACCCTAAGCTCACCTGAGTCTGCTTCTTCAAAAGTGATCTTTCCATAGGTCCTTATGTGACAAGACTCTCTTCTCCACTGTGGTCACTCTCCTCTGGACATTCTCTGGTTTGTCAATGTTCTTTCAAATGCATGCACAAATTCAGCATTCCAAAGGTCTTCTCATTTTTTTTTTTTTTTTTGTGAAGAGGGGAAGGGAGAGAGGAAGAGAGACATCAATGTATGGTTGTCTTTCACCTGCTTCCAGCTATGGACCTGGCTGGACACCTGGCTTGCAGCCTGGTTATATGCCCTGACTGGGAATTGAACCAGAGATCTTTGGGTCCTCTCATTTTTAACTTGTTTATTTAACAGTAACAATTTGCTTCAATTGTTGGTGATAAAATTAGTCCATAAGAAAGAAAATGTATAGAAACAACAACATCAGGAAAAACAAAAGGAACACAAAACATTTTTTTTTAAGCACTTGGCATAAGGAGAAGGAAAAACTCTGTTGGGAGGGGTGTTGGAGACAGGAGCTCCTGCTTGATTCCTCTTGACAGACAAGATAATGGTGCTGTGAACATTGCCAGCTCCCCTCACACAGGGGCACACACTCCTCAGACAGTCTTCCTGAGAAAGCCATTTATTGGTTTATTTCACCTCTGTATTCCATGGTTGTTCAGAACATGTTTCCGCACAATTTCACTTTTTTGACAATTATAAAGTATGCGTTATTCATATCTATACTTGCATATATATATATGTGTGTGTATGTATGCATTTAAAGGAAACTATGAGAATAGCATTCTTTTTCCTAGACTTCATCTAACATTACAAAATTCTAGTGAGAGGCTTTCATACTCAATAAAAAAACAAGTTGGTAGTAATTCAAAGTGACCAAATGGAGTTTATTTCATGAATACAAGAATGGTTTCATAGTAAGATATCTATTCATATAATTAACCACAATAAGCAGAAAAATTATATATCTGTTTATGCTAAAAAGGCATTTGATAAAATTCAATATGTATTTGTATTTTCAAGTGCAATGAAACTACTAGAAAGATATTCCCTTAACACAATGAAACACTATTTATCAAAATATAAATACTTCTTAATATACATAGCCTAGGTACGTATTATGCTTAATAGGAAATCACTAAAAGCAATTTTTTAAAAATTAGAATGACAAAAATGTCCACTATTACCACTATTAAACATTATTTTGGAGGAAATAATGTAATTCTTTGCATGTTAGTGTTGTTTTTCTTAAATGTGGAAAACCTAAGTTTCAAATTAAAACTATTGTAAACAATAAGAGAATTTAATTAGATTTGGATATAATATTAGCAATATAAGAAGAATAATTTGTTAGCATTACTAATGAAAGACTAGATAATAGCAACAATAAAGATAAAATGCTTAGGGAAAAATAATAAATTTGTGAGATTTATGTGAACCAGTTACTAAGGGACTCAAAAGAAGATAGAAACAACAGAAAAGCATACAACAGAAAAGAAGAAAAGGTGACATGCTCTTGAACAGAGCTACCAGGAATATAAAGATACAAAGTTTCCCTTTAAAAAAAATCTATAAATTCAGAGCAAGATTTTTAAAAATATCAAAGGATTTTTAGAGAAAATTAACAAATTGATTCTAAAGTTCACATGGAAAAATAAATAGGAATAGCTAGTAAAATTCTGCAAGAGAAATGTAACAAAGGAAGACTAATTCTCTCAGGTATTAAAATATAATACATTAGTTTAACATATATATATATATATCTTTGACTATATATAGTCAAAAGATTGATTATGCAAAATGAAACCATAAAAATTCTAAAAGAGCCCTGACCACTTTGGCTCAGCTGGTTGGATTGTCATCCCACAAAGCAAAAAGTCTCTGGTTTGATTCCAAGTTGAGGCACATGTCTGGGCTGTGGGTTTGGTCCCCACCTCTCTCTAAAAATAAATAGCTAGAATCTTTTTTTTAATAATATTTAAAAATAATATGTAGGTAGACATATAGAATATCTGTGTATGAATATATAGGAAACTTGAACATTACAATACCTAGGGAGATGAAACAGGGGGCTGGGAAATAACGTTGGGAGGGAAAATGCAGATCTTTTCATGCTTTTTAAATTGTGTGTGTTATGCATGTATTAAAATCCAACCAATAAATCCCTGACTGATGTGGCTCAGTTGGGCATCATCCCTCAAAGCAAGAGGTCAGCAGTTCAATTCCCAGACAGGGCACATGCCTGAGTTGCAGATTTGGTGCCTGGCTGGGGGTGCATATGAGAGGCGACCAGTTGATGTTTCTCTCCCTCTCTTTCTCCCTCCCATACCCTCTTTCTTAAAAAAAAGTCAAACTGATAAATTAAATGATTAAAAAAAAAAACAAAACAAACCACCACCAAGTCAGTTCACAAAGGCATAGTGAAGCAGAATCAGTTTTTCCTTATTTTTGACTTCATTGGCGCTAGTTTTAGAAAGCTGTCCATTTGACATTCCCATAAAAAGAATTAACAGGTTCAAACAAATCAATGTTCATTTAGCTTTTTCTCATTTGAGCTTGTCAGATTTTAGATGTGCAAATTTCCTGGGAACAGAAAGAAGTATTTGCTTTGACTTGCAATTTGAAATGGGTTGTTCCTTTTTAAAAGTTGATTTCATCTGACATTGTTAAACACTTGAATTGCTGTTAGGTCATCTGTAGCCAAATTAATACTAATTGATCTCTTGAATGGCAGGATTATTAATGCAGTTTAATTACTCATTACAATATCTGAGCTTGGCCAACATCCGAGGTTCAGGTCTGAGATGAAGGGTGGATATCTAGTGGGATTAGAAGAATCTCTGTTGAATTAAATGCCTGTTATCACCACTGCCCTGACTTTTGGCTCATTCTCAGGATCCGGCTTTTGAAAGCTTAGGTTGAAAAATAAGGCAAGCTTGCACCAAACTTGAATCTTGTGGGAAAACAGGAGGGTCACATTGTAATTGTTGGTTGCTATCATGAAGAATATAATTGGTTTGATAACAAGAAAAAAATGTTTTTCAGTGAAATGCATAAGGGAATATATGCTGTTATTAATCTCCCCAAATCAAAGATATAGCCTGCCACCTTTTTAACCTCAGTTTCCCCTCTCTGAACATAAACAAGCACACCTCAGTGCTTCTTCCCCTCCCCACCTTATTCACACGAAACATATATTCTCTTATCTTAATGTGGTTTCAGGGTAACTCTTCATATTGTGTTGTTTTATGTAAAAGTTTAGATCTTTAAAAAAATAAGTCCTAAAAGGTATTTCAAATCTGAAGTCATACTTTGAATAACAAAGCATGCCTTCCTTGCTGTTCTAACCATGACTCCATGTTGATACTTATTTGTTTATAGTAAAAGCTGGAGGAATGCGGATTTCCAAAAAACAAGAAATTGGTCTTTTGGAAAGAAACACCAAAAAAACAGGATTAGAGAAAACAAGGTACGTAAGCATTTACTTTCTCTTCCTGAATTACCTCGAGGAGTTTCGAGTTAACTCTTTTTCCAGAAGTCAGGGGACTCAGTATTTTAGGACTAACCAAGGGCTCCTAGGCTTTTGCTAAATAGGGTTAGAGGCAACCACTGAGATGGGGTGGGGTCAAGATCAGTGGCAATGCAGAAAGAAGGTAGAAGGCACACTCAGGTGAAAAGTGGTTACCTTCTGGAAGACACTTTCTGGGCCTCCATCACTAACCCCACCTATTATCCCCCTTTCTGAGTCCAGCCCAGCTGTCTTGTACTTAAATAACACAATCCTAAATGCATTCAAGCCTGACACATGTCCCTTTATCCTAATTTCACATTAACCTTTAAAATGTCCTAGGCTGCCCTATTTTCATAGTATGTTTTCTGCTGAAGCAAATCTGAATTAAAAGTAAGTGCCTTTTCAGTTGTTGTAAATTCATCACTCAGTTATTTAGAAACCATTAATGGCTACTATATTTGGCATTGCTAGAAGGCTTGTAGGTACTGAGGCTGGTTTCTTCCTGTTCTTTCCACCACAACCATGACTAACTGCACTATTCCCAGAGCTAAGCAGAAAGCTGGGCTGGATCAGACATGCAAAAGGGCCGAGTCACTCTATACCTTAGCTAAGGAAAATTAGTATGATCAAAAAGAAATAAACCTGCAGAATATCTCCTTCAAGGAATGTAATGAAGGGCCTATCAGAGATTGGATGGTTTCCATAGATGAGTTGATGAGTATTTGAAAAGAAGTTGATTAAAGGGCGCCCAAGGTGTTCCCATGAGAGGTAAAATGGCAACAGTCTCAGAAGGAGAATTCAGAGTGAAGGGGACTTCCTTTAACTCTTTCATATAAAATATTTTCGCATCACTTTGAAAGTTTTCTTTCTGATTTTGCAAAAGAAATTGTTTGAGGATCTTTTCTACATTAAAATAAAATACTAATTAGCCTTTTTCACAGTAAGCTTCTGCCTCTCCTGATACCAGAAAATAACCAGCATGTAAGAAAATCGAAGCTGTGAGTCCTCAAGAGTGGGAGGGCCACTTATTATTCTCTTGTGACCCAGCATTGAGGACAGCTACTGGAAGAGCGAAAGCACTCTGTAAATGATAACACACTGTTGTTGAATTGCAAGCTGGTTATTTTGAAAATTTATTCTGTTGCGTTAAGACCTTACTTGAGCATAAGCCCTATTTATTGTGACAATACACCTGGCCTAGGGGGCTCAGGAGCTAGAGTCATAGCTTGGAAAAGACCTTCTAGTTGACAGCCAGTGGACAAAATCATGCTTCTCTGCACCTCAGATAAGGGGGGCTTACTAGTTATTCCAACACCAGTTGAACAACTCTAGGGAGTTGCCTAGAGAGTAATAAAGTGGTGATTAGAACCTTCTTTTTTTAAAAAAAAAAAATCTCAATTTTTTCCTTAATAGTTGTTAAAAGATGAGTATTAGACTACTACAGAACTTAAACAGCAAGAAATAGTTCTCCCTCTCTCTTGCTTCCTGTTTACTCTGGATAGATAGAAGTCAGTGGGACTCAAAGCTTATGGGTGCCATTTTAGGGAAAAATAATAAAATATCACCAATATGAAATGGCGAGGGTCCCTCCCAGGGCGTGGAAGTGAGAGGTGGTGGAGCTGAAGCTTCATTAGCTTCACCAAAAATTCACCTCTGCCTTTCGTGTCTCCTTCCTGCATTATGTGTATGGGATGAGTGCCTCATCTTCACAGACAGATGTCACCCCTTCTACTTTCTTGGCATCTAGCTTTTAAACAATAAGCTATTTGAAAAATATGTTTTTAGGCATTATCAATCTATGTCTGTTTTCTAATAACCTATACCAACCAGAAGAAGAAAATATGCCAAGTGCAGGGTTTGCTTCAACTACACTCTTCTACAAAATAACTTGGCCTCAGGAAAGAAGCCAGACACAATAGAGTACATGTCACATGATTCATGTTATGAAGTTCAAAAACCATCAAGACTATAAACCAGGTTAGTGGTTATCCTTAGAAGCAACTGGTTAGATGAGTGTTTTAAGTTTGTGAATCTTCACCAAGCCGTACACTTGTCTGCATATATACTCCAATGAAAAGTTTAAAAGCAATGGTAACGATAAGTAGGCCGACAGAACAGGATTTTTAATCTTTTAGATGAAGCCAAGCAGAGTGAAAGCTGAAAAGCCGATGAGACTGCCCTTTGCGTAAATCATTTAACCTCTTCAGTGGGGAAGTTTTCAGGTCCTATACGAACTTTCCTTTCTTCTTTGCAGTGCCATTGTAAATGTTGCCAAAATACAGACGGTGGATGCCCTGAACGACACACTGGAGAAGGTGAGCTATGGGTCAAAGGCACCACGTGATGCTCCAGATAGCATTGACCCAGCCAGAAGGCTGCATGGGTGAAAGAGCTGATGACCACTGAGGTTTTTTCCAGCTCAGAGGTTTGATGTCCTCATGAAAGGATCTGCCCTCAATCCGAGGAACACAAAGAGGTCTTGATGAGAAAAGCTGTTTCTCCCAAATTCCTAATGTCCATTTATAAATCATCTCAAAAATTAGAAAGTAAAGCAAGAATCATGACACCAAATTGGCAGAACTTGACTTTGCGATTCCAAAAAATTCTCAGAAACACTGGCATGCTTTTACACAAAAGCAGTGTGTGTATTGGGAATTGAGCAGTTTTTGCCCTTCCTCCCCACCACTGCATTCCCGTAAGGAGATACTTGGTTGGAGGCGAGTGCGGGTGGTGGAGAGCTGCACAGTTGAGGGCTGGAAGAAGGCTGGCAACTGGCTGGCTTTATCCAGTAGCAAAGTCTGCTTATAAAGGTGGTTGACCATTGCTATTTTTATGTGTATATCTTGAGTTTCTTCTAAGTAGCTCAAGAAATTAAGACAACTCTTACCAGAAAGGTAGTGCTCTAGTTTGTATTCGAGTTTGTTTTTCAGTTACATAGGTGAGCTGAGTGAGGGTCCTTATTTTATTTCTAGGGGCAGATACATTGCATTTAAGGCAATAAAGAACCACTCTTTTGGCTGTGCATGCATTTATTGAAGGGATAGGACTGGGCATCCTTTATAGAATAAAGATTTGCTATTACTGCCAAAATCTAGGATCTGAAAAAAATTAAGGCAGAACTGTGTGGTTAGACCTCTGAGTTCCATCAGGCATCAACTCTTCCACTTACTATCTGTATCATTTTGAGCAAGTTACTTATCCTGTGCCTCAGATTCCTTATTTGTAAAATGGAAATAAGAAAGAGAATACATTTATAGTTTTGTTGTGTGGAATAAATGAGTTCATACACAGTACACTCCTAGAACAGTGCCTGGCATAGAGTCCTCTGTTGGCACTCTCTGTTCTGTTTAGTAGCATTGGTTTCATAGCAGTGAAATAAAAAGATATGTCTGAAGTCCATGGTTGTTACAAAGCAGATAGTACAAGACAAGGTATTGATTATAGACTGTAGCTACAGAGCCTTCTTATGCAAGAAGCTTTGTTCTCCCATCGAGTAGATTTAAGGTGAGGTTGTAAGTGCCTCTTGGCCTCGCTGGTTTTACAAGAAGGGCAGGGATGGATGATGCCCACTCCTGCCTGCGTCTCATGTTCTCTTGCTCCTGCCCACTAACCCCTCCTCTTCAGGGGCAAGAGAATGCCACAGTTGTAAGGAAACTGGATGGCACATTCCTCTAGAATATATGTTTATCCAAAATGAAATATTTAAAGAGAGTAGTCAATAAAAGTTTATTGTGTTGCATAATAAGTATGATGCAAATATTTACATTGTTTTTTATATACCTATGTGCATATGCCTATGACATAGAGGGGTTCTTTCACTTTCAGTTAAAAGTATAAATTATTTCAAAGATAAAAAGACTCAAATAATAATAACATGTTGTCTTTGGAAAAGTAAGATAACACTGAGATAGTATTAGAAATAGTTTTAATAGCAACTATACATTTAAAAAGAAAAACTTGAATGCTTAGCTCAGTGTTTACTAAAGTGAGAATGTGACTAAGATTACAGAGATTACTGGCTGAAACAGGGTCTGGCCTGAGATGTCACAAGACTAGGTCTCATGCTGGGGCTCTTTCATTCATTGGCTGTGTGTCCTTGGGCAGGTTTCTTAACCTTTCTGTGCCTCTTTTTCCTTACCTGTAAATCAGAAGATGATTAATAGTTCCCATGTCAAAGTGATAGTGTGAGAATCAAAGGACTTATATAGCATGTGCAAAGTACTTAGCACAGAGCCAAACAGCCCTCACTAAGGGTTAGCTTCTATTCTAGGCAGATATCTGACAGGGCATTATTTATAAGGAATCCTGGGCAAAGGATAAAAAGGCCAAAAAAATCAAGTCCCAAGATTACCATAGTGACTATCTTGAATATGGAAATTAGTAGGATCCACATTTCCTTACAGCTAAGAAAAATCCTCCCTGAATTCATAATTCAACCTGATGTGTAATAGGATTTCATAATAAAGGTCAACCTGGGGTAAAATGACCAATGCCCTTTCAAAGATAGATCTGCTGAAATCAGTGATTGTCAGCAGCTGGGACTGAGAGGAGGGACTGACCACAAAGAGACAGGAGGGAATGGTGGTCACAGATTGCACATACTATAAATGTAGATAAATGATACCTTAATTTTTAAAAATAAAGATGTATAAACTACATGCCTCCTACCAAAGGAGTAAAAGACATAACAGATGGAGATATTGATATCTGCTGATACATTTTCACCTGTATTAGTATTACAATAGTTCCCTCTGCAAAACATATTATCATGAAGACCTAACAATATGCAGTTGGCCAGAAGAAATACAGTGGTAGGGGATTATATGATTAACATTCATTCATGCCTTCAATTAGAATTCTGCCTAGTTCCAAGGACCCATGTTAATTCCCATACCAATTTAAGAACTGAAAGTACAACCTGATTCATAGGATCTCAATAACTATTCAATGATGGCAGGAAATTTCAATCCATATGCTATTTATCTCAGGATACCCTACTTTAAAACCAACCTAGAGTTTAAGATTTGAAAGATTGGAAAACAATCCCCAAAATGTTGGAACTGTATAAATCTAAATCGGAAGCAGTCTAAAATTCCTCTTCCCACCATCGCCTCCAGTCCTCCCTGCACGCAGATCTTTGTCCCCATTACATTTCCCCTTCCGTCCCCACCTGTCCTGCCAGCTCTTCTCACCTCTTTCACTCCTAAATAATAATTGAATTCATGTTGCCTAATACCGGACCACATGACATGGTATTCTTGGCAGAAAAGGAGTTACGTAACCCTGAAAACTCTCTAGGCTAAAAATCTGGGCGACCTGGTCTTAGGCAAAATTCCACCTACTCCTTAGAGTATTAGAAGTCATGTAGCTCCTCTGTGATTTATGATTGCTTGTGTACTTAGTGTTTTTTTAAGGTGGGGCTGAGGGAGAATGATACTACCAAGAATACTAATTCTCTGGATGGTTATGGAAGTTAAATTTGGCCCTAGTTGTGAAGCTTCTCCAAACATGAAAGTATCCAGTTAAAACGATAGTAACAGGGCTGTATTATGGTGCGGAGAGGGGGTGGAATGTTGCCGCCTAATTAAAGTTGGGTCTGCTTTTCAAGTTGCCAGATGCACCATGAGTACCAATGTTAGTGAGATGATGTGAAATGGATCCAGGGGGAGAGGAAACTATCAAAGGCATCTGCAAATCTAAAAAGGTTTCTCTTGTTCTGTAGATTAACATCACGGTAAGAGTAGCCTTGAATTTCATTGATTCAAGCAGAATGTTTTGTTTTAAGCACTTTACTTAACAGGGAGGAGTGTGGAAATCTAAGTGCCCATGTTCAAAGCTGGAAGCTAACACCCTGGGAAGATGAATGCAAGAGCTGCCCATCTACAATGCTACCTAACTTCAGGCTCTAAAACAAAACTTGACGTTAACTTTCCTGCATCTAGAATTTCTGTCACAGATCCAGTCGTAAAGACTTTTAACGTACTTTCGCCTTTTCTCTGAAACCAAAAAATATAGGTTTTGAGGTCACAGTTACTCAAGATGAAGGTAAATTCTCAATGCGGGAGTTTCTATTGATCTGCTTTTCAAGTTCAATACGTTGGCCGGTATATGACGGAGCCATAGCGGGACAGAATCCTTACACATATACTGACTTTGAATTCTTTCTCTTGTGGAGGTATCCTAGATTCTCTTCCCCTAATGAATCAGACGAGAAATGGCTTTCATTCTGCAAACCCATCTTTTACAAAGACGAATGACGAAAAATCCTAAGCTTCCTCAAAGTGAAGGTGCCAGACTAAAAGCACAGCTGGTTGTAGGTTGTACTCTGTAAAGCTCTTCCTGCTTATTTTGAATTCAGACTTGAAAATAAAATCTATCTCCGCTGATATAAAATTGACACCACAAATTAGGACATTTAGGGGTTGACTATTTTATTAACAGTTTCAATGCTAATGGAAGACTCTGTACCCACAACCCCCCAAGGCTTCTACATTTGAATGTTCCTGGTTGAGGGAGTGGGTATCTGAGAAAGAGAATGTGACTCTCTTGTTGTATTACTAGCATGTGGCAAAAATGGGTGGACAATTGTTTGTGTGGAGAATACAATAATTAATAATAATACAAGGATAAACTGTGTGTCACAGGCTCACAATTGTAAACCACTTTTGCCCCACCAGGTACAAGAGGTGCTAGAAAATCCTACTACTACCTCCCCAACCTGTACATTTGTTAATTATGGGCAATTTCTTTAAGGCTACTATTTTGGCTAGAATTACTTTCCACTTCCTTCTCAATCCTGTTGATTTTTTGGCCCTGAACTTTCCCAAACCAGTTGCAGATGGCCAGTGGGCACTGGGGCCAATCTCCCATTCATTCTGATCTGGTTTCCTCCTGAGAAGCAGTTGAGCAGAGGGCTTTTAGAACCCCAATTATATGCCTTAGTTAACCCTTTTTGTAACCCTTAACCCTTGTGCTTTACTGGTGGGAATGTAAAATGGGTCACTATGGAAAATGATGGTCGCTAGAAGCTGGAGAAGGAATGAGGATTTATTGTTCAAGGGGTACACAGCTTTGGTTTGGCATAATAAAAATCTCTGGAGATGGATGGTAGTGACACAACAAAGTTAATGTATTTAAAGCTACTAAACTGTATAGTTAAAAACGGTTGGTGTGGTAAATTTTATGTTAGGTGTCTTTTACCACAACTTTTTTTTGATAATAGAAAAATGTAGTCCCTCAATTGATTTGATAACCCTGGAGAGGAACAGTAAACAATGAGTGTGTTTCCACACACTGTTCTGCTACTTGCTTCACCTCCACCCATCACCACTCGCACGCCCTAAGAACAAATCAACAATGTGGTTTTCGCTCTTCAGTCTCCGCTTGTCATCTTGCTCCATCTCACCTTGGTTAATTGCCCAAATTTCTATTATAATTACTTGCTCATTTCCTTTGTCACCCCCAACCCCTTTACCCTTATTTACATTTGACTTTAAGTAACTTGCCTGGTTGTTCTTCTTACCTATAATTTTTTGAATGTGATTTAGAGCTAATTTGAAATAAGCCATCTGTTTTAGTTGACACTAAAGACCCAGTCTGGAAGAAAACTACTGAAGTCAGTGACCTCTTAAGTTTCCTTTTGGTTCTAATGTTAAAAGAAAAACAAAATAACACGCTCTGCTCTTACCACACTATAAAATGTATATCCTGTGGCCTGATGATAACTGATCTGACAAAAGAAAAAACAAAGACTCCTGTTCTTTTTCAGATTTCTTCCCTTCTGCTAGAATGCCAAAATAGACCATCCTTGGGTTTAATTATTATATAACCTGTACCTGCTTATTGTAAAAAAAAAAAATTAGAAAAATGCTGATAGGCAAAATAAAGACTAAGACTAGGAATTGCCCATAATTCTATCCCTTGGAGATAACCATTGTTAACACTTCAGTTTATATTCTTCCAGTGTGTTTAATTTTTTAAGACCCAGAAGAAAGGACTTGCTAGTATTTAGTTTCACCTGATAGGGAATGCTGTGTGCCTAGAGCTCAGGGATATTTGAGAAGAGATATAAGGCACATATATTTTCCCTGGCTTAGAAGAGCCCAAACAAACCATAAACAATGTGATGCTTGGGGTCATGAACAGTTTATCTTCCCTTTTATTTAATTAGAGTGTCAAGACATGAACATTTGCGTGCCATAGTGATTAAGTTAAATTCCTAGTGAGCTGAGGCATCCCTTCCTTGATTGCTGAGGAATATATTCTTAGGTACCTTCACGTTCATGGACTTGAAAACCAAGAACTAGAATGGACCCAAAGGTTACTAGGTCCAAATTCTCCTCCTAGGAAAATTATATCTGAGGTCCTTGCAGCATTGGACATCCTTTTGATTTTCAGCCATCCTAAATATAACTTCTCTGAGGTCTTTTGGTTCCTGGTGAATGTTCTCTTACTGTCAAATAGTCTCAGTCTGTGTTAATTTAAATCAGTTTAAGCCTGTTTCCTCATACATGTCTTCTGTGGAGATAACTAATGAGAAATTTTAGTAACTGAAGCTAGTAAGTCATTCCTCCGCCTCCTCTTTACTAGACTGTTTAGCTTGTACAATATAAAATGACTAATACTGCACCATTTTTTATCTATTAAAAGAGCAATTTCACTTGTTCAACCTAATAAAGAACCCTAATTCTCCCTCACTTCTTTCATAGGTTCTTTATTTCTAATCTTTTGACAATTGAGGGGTTTCCCTCCTCAGGACTTTCCCAAATGTTTCCATAGCCTTCTTAGAATATAATGATTTTATATGCATACTGGTGCCCAAATAATTGCTAATATTAGAAGACTGATGCAGAAATAACGAGCCATCTCTACCTTTAAAAATGCCACTTTCAGGTTGCAAGCCAAGTCTCCAGCCAGGTCCATAGCTGAAGTCAGGTGAAAGGCAACCATACATTGATGTTTCTCTCCCTCTCTGCCTCTCTCTCTTCCCCTCTCCCTGAAAATAATAAATAAAATCTTTCAAAAAAATTTAAATGCCACTTAAAAACATTAAAATGCACATATGCATTATGTATATTATTTTAAGATACATGTTATAATTTTATAAATTAGAGATAAACAAATGAGGGAAAACCCACCCAGGTTAACACACCATGGGCCCAGAGCTGGAAGTGGTATGGAAAACAGAGATATTATCAAAGAAGTAAACAAAATTGTGAACATTTTCTGACCAGCTGTATTGCTTTCTACTACTTTAATACCTCATGGCCAAAAAGATTCAAAATGCTTATTTTTTTCTTTCCTTCTCACATTTAGCTCAGCCATAAATTTCCAGCAATGGTGCACATGGCACATCAAAAACCCAGACCTGCTCTGGAGAAGGTCACTCCAATGAGAAGGATCTACATTATTCAACAGCCTCGAAAATGTTAAACTGGGACGTAAAATGCAGCCATCTGGCAGATTGCCTCGAACATCTGACAGCTTAGCAGAAAGGACCAAAACTTTCCTTAGGCTTCGTGCATTTGCTTGGTAAATAAAATAGCTTTTGCATCTTCTCTTTGTACTTTAGATAATAAAGTATCTGAAATTATAAATCCATACATTCTTGGGCCTTGTTTTGGCCCAGGACAAGATCCCATTGATGTTTACATAAGGAATTCTATTGAATGAATGAGGAATGAAGAATGCCTGACTTTTACTGTACCTCCTTTGACAAATTCTTATCCTTGATGCTGACCCTGAGTTGCTCCACCCACAGTGAGTTCTTGAAGGCAAAGGTTGGAGAGGAGTACACTGACCTTTGCAGAGACCAATCAATAGTCTATGCAAACATGGGTTATTCTTCTCAGTGTGTTTGTCTTAAGATGCTCAAGTTTTCACTTGTGGTGAAATGTCTTTTCCAGTTTCACACATAAATACAAAGTTTGTTTTGAAGGTTTAGTTGAAGGGAAAATGGAAAAAATAGATTTATTACAAACATATTTTCTTCTGCAAAGCAATTAAGGATGGAAGGTCAAACTATAGTTTCAGTAGAAAATTGGTTCAGGGCCTCCCAGAAGGTTCCTGCTCTGGAACTGAAGGGGTTATGATGCTACACGGTATTGTGGTTGGGGTATAGAAGTTTATTTTATTTTATTTTATTTATTCATTATTATTCAGAGAGAGAAGGGCAGGGAGGGAGGAAGAAAGGGAGAGAAACATCAATGTATGGTTGCCTTTCACCTGCCTCCAGCTGGGGACCTGACTGGAGACCTGGCTTGCAACCTGGTTATGTACCCTGACTGGGAATGGAACCAGCGACCTTTGATTTGCAGGCCAGCGCCTATCCACTGAGCCACCAGCCAGGGCCTAGAAGTTGATTTTAATAGGAGGTGAGGGTGAGAGGGAAAGTGTTGCTCTAGTGTTTAGCTAGAGCAACTTTAGCTCTTCCATCCTCAACAACAACAACAACAACAACAACAACCACACACATACACACACACACACACACACCCCTTTATATACTCACAGGTGAATAACCCAGAACATCCTCAGGGGATAGTACAAGACATTCTTTTTCCACACAGGTTAGCTGTCATTCAGAATGCTACTGTTCTAAACCTCTAATTCATACTGCTATACAACATTCAGCACTTCTCTTTACCCAAAAATGGGGCCAGCACTGTAGTCTGTCATTTTATAGTTGATAGTCATTGGAGTATGACCTGATGCCAAGCCTGTCTCTGATTCCTGAAACTCCAAAGGCACCTGGCTAATGCCCAGTGGTCACAATGAAGCTTCTTACCTCCTCCCCAGTGTAGTTGGGCCCTTTTTCAGGAGTAAGAGACAACATCAAACCTGAGTTACTGCCAGCATGAATCAATAAGACAGTCCTAACCACCCCACTTCGGCTTAGCTCAGTTCCTAGTCTTCTGGGATTGTCAGGAATATTCCAGAATGATAAGTGTTGCAAAGCAAATAAATGCACAGAAGTCTAAAGTCAGCTACCATTTCCCTGGGGTACAGTCACAAAGTATAAACCTGTTGATGAATGCTAGCTAGACCACTGAACTGAGATTTGGAGATGGGGGTTCTACTTCTGAACCTTACCAGGTCGTTAACCTTCAGCAAGCCACTCAAGCTTTCTGATCCTTGTCAAAGAAGCACAAAAACACCTAATTTCTTAATTTAACCTGCCCAGTGGCATACTAAGAAGAACACAAAATGGACAATGAAGCATGCAATAAGCCATCTAAAGAGTAGTGAGAGCAAGGTGGTATAGGATGACAGTTCTAGAAGTTTCCAGATCTATAGTAGTAGAACTGTAAGTATAACTATAAGTATAGTAGAACTATAAGCCTTGACTAGGAAATTCAAAAGAAAGCTGAAGATTTGGGCTAGACAAGCAGGAAGGAAACTGGGGAGGAAGATAAGGGAGATGGGGAGCAAAGATGGCAGCACTGCCACACTCAACTTTCCCGAGGGCAAAATATGGCCAACCACCCACAGGAAGTTAGAAGAGAACAAAGCACCATTCTGTCTGTCTAGAGATGCAAGAGGTATTGCAGGCGGAGAGAGAGTGCTCAAAGGGAGATTGTGCAGTGAGGACCCCAGCATTAATTGAGGTTCATTATTTTAGCCATTTAAATCACCAAATCATAGAAAAGAAGTTTGATATGAATTTTCTTGGAATTATCTTGGAGAATGTATCAGAAGAAAAAGGAGTAGGCCAGTAAGAGAACTTCCTGGCCATGTGACTGCATATGTAGAAAGCCAAAGAGGCCATTCCTTCTCTCTCCTGAGGAAATAAGCCCTGGTACGCTGCAGCTCTACTCAATGAGAAGCCCCTACAATGTGTTCACAAGCCCAGAAAAGCTATGGTATTGGGAGAGGGTTTGTTGGCAAATACTCTTCTTTGGCTCTTTGTCTTTTTACTTTTTTATTGAATTAATTGGGGTGACATTGGTTAATGAAATCATACAGGTTTCAGGTTTACAATTTTGTAATATGTTATCTATAGATTGTATTCTGTGTTCACCAATCCCAAGTTAAGTTTCCTCCCAACACCATTTATCCCCCCCTATAGCTCATTTCATTTCAGTTTAAGAGGCTCTGTGCCAGGCACCAGGGCACAAAGATGAGTAAAACACTGCTCTTGGCCATGAGGAGCTCTTAGACCAAAGGGAAGTAGGGATTCCAGCAAATGAATATGAAGAGAAAGTTTAGGAATGATTTGGTAGGTGGTTGTGGGATATGATGGGGAAGAGGCTCATGAAATCTCTCAAGGGTCATGTACAGTAAAAAAAAAAAAAAAAAAAAAAAAATTTGTTGGGTGTGGTAGTCAATAACCCACATGCATATCATAATTAACAAGTTTTATTTTTTATTGAGCATATTGGGGTGACACTCATTAACAAACTTATACAGGTTTCAGGTACACAATTCTCCATAATCTGTACACTGTATTGTGTTCACCACATTAATAAACAAGTTTCAATTAAGCATTTTATGGAAATTTTAAAACATATTCAAAAGTTGAGTGAATATATACCAAACCTCAGGTGCCCATCACAGAGCTTCAAAAATGTGGTCAATCTTGTTTCATTTATGGTGTCTAGTCCCACACCTCCTCTTTCTTTTTCCTCTCTCCTTCTGGGTTACTTTAGAGCAAATCCCAAACATCACAGGAACATTTCAATGTGTTAACTCTAAAAGATTAGTACTCATGTGTACATAATCTCTCTTTGTGTTTCTTTCTCTCTCTCTAAATTGAATTTTATAAATAGTACAGAGCAAAAGGGAGCATTTATGTAAACCATCCAAGAATCTTTCACCATAAAAGGGAGACAGGCATAGCTATGCTAGCCACAAGAGCCAGAAACCAAAACAACACACACACATGCACACACATAAGCTAGCAGCATCCACAGAAATGACTGCTGGGAAATTTGAGAAAGCAGGGACGTAGAAAATAAAGATGGCTTTTAGGCTGAAAGAAAGGAAAACGTAAATATGAAATTGATGGAATAAACAAGTACAGAAAGAAAACACTAGGGAAAATATCTTATTCTAAGCAATAATAGCTAGTTCTGAGGAAATAGGAAAAGTAGAGTACAACAGGAACAAAAGAAGATAAATTAATGGCAGGAAAAACTAAAATTGATTTATTCAGCAAACATCAGGTTCCTCCTTTGTGATCAGCTTTCTTTCAATGAGACCCAAGTCCAAGGAGGATGTGACTGGCATTGGGTACATATTATGTTTCAATATGAATGTCTAGATGTCAGCTAGAGTCGCCACCCACTTCAAATAGGTAGGGGATAAGCTCAAACCCCGATCTTCCCCCTTGTGGCTGTTCAGAGCACTCCCCGCAATGTCTGTGAATCTCCAGGAGGGTTACATAGTCATGGTCACCTTTAATTTTCAACAAATTCATTAATTTCTATCCCTATGTCCCACCATCTTAACCCAGGCTTAGGACTCAGCCCTTTTGCATGATTTCCCCAAAGCCTACTCCAGAGAGTAAAGATTTAGTAGAGAGTTTACATCACAGTAATCAGACAACTTATAATAGAATGTTAGATATTCCTGATTTTATATTAACATCCTTACTTCCTGTTGCCCCCCAACCCGGGATTTGTTTGTTCATTGTTCAGTCCTCACACCATCTTGCTGATGCTTTCTTCCTCCCATTCCCACTCCACCTTCCTCTCCTTCCTGATACCTATTTGGTTCCAGGTCAGCAGCTAATATTTCTTAGGTTGTCTATACTCAGAAAACTACATTCTCAAGGAGTCCGCTTATTCCAAAATAGTCTCCCTGCCTCCAACCAGTCAGACTTCAGCTGTTAGGATACCAACATTTTTATCCAAATATTATAGAATGGGTGAATAATTAATTAAATAATTAATTAAAAGGACAAATGCCATAAAATTGAGGAGCCAAAGGAAATGAGACCTTTCAAAGGGCATGTTGAAGGATTGGAAGAAAAACACACAAAATTAGGATGAACAGGCACTATCCAGTGTGGCTTAGTTGATTGGAGTATCATCCCATAAACAGAAAGGTTGCAGGTTCAATTCCTAGTCAGGGCACATGCCTAGGTTGTGGGTTCAGTTCGTGGAAATGATTGATGTTTCTTTCACATCGATGTTTTTCTCCCTCCTTTCCCCCGTCTCTAAAACCAATAAGCAGTCATGTCCTCAGATGAGGATGAAGAAAAAAAAAAAAAGTCAGGCCACATAACCAGGTTGTAAGCCAGGTTTCCAGCCAGATCCATGGCTGGAGGCAAGTAAAAAGCAACCATACATTGAAGAAAAAAAAAAGTTAGGGCAAGCAGAGCTTCAACTAAAAATCCATTAATACACCAAGGGTTGCTGGTTTGATTCCCAGGCAGGGCACATACCCAGGTTGCAAGCCAGGTCTCTAGCCAGGTCCCCAGATAGAGGCAGGGGGAAGAGAGCCACACATGGATGTATCTCTCCCTTTCTTCCTTCTTCCCTTCTCCTCTCTCTTAAAAATAATGGATAAAATCTTTGAAAAAAATCCATAAATACATATAGAATTATGAGCATGATTTGCATAACTGTATCTAATATTCACAAGAGTCATGCAAGATGGTAGCCATCATTATCCCATTTTACAGGTGAGAGAAATGAACCTCAGAGAAGTTAACAGTTTCCCAAGGTTTTATACCTTGTTAAATGGGGGAACTTCTCTAGGAATCTTTTAATTCCAATCTGAAGTTCTGTTACCCTATCAGAACACAGGCTGGAGCTAGAGCTCTAAAAAAAGAGGATCTGGATGTAATTTTTATGTAAGAGAGCTAAATTTGAAGAGATGAATCTGTGCGAAAGGACTAGTGTAGGACTAATCAACTTCCTCAAAGGGGAAGTACAATTCAAGTTCAGATTTTCAGATTTTTGTTTCAAGGACACACTACTGAAATTGGAAAAATTATGGAAGTGAACCAGGTGGGGAGAAAAAATACAATGTATAAGTAGGAACTCTCAAAACTAAAAAGAAAGCTAAAACAGGAAAATGTGCAGAACTGCCTCCCCAAGTCCAGCAAGAGTTGTGAGGCTGGGGGAGGTGTCAGTGCACCTTAGGAAAGAGGGAGAAGGGCAGTGGATAAACAAAAGGTGACCTCTGCAGTGAAGTATTTACTACCAGATAGACGTAAGACATCGCAACAGAGATGTGAATGTTTTCTACCAGGGCTTTCCAAATCAATCTAAACACTTGCAAAAGCGAATTTTGAATGACTCATATGCCTATCTTATGTATGAGCAGGCATACCATAGGACCTCAGGCCCAAGTTCACACCGGTGTTTTCAACCCCATTGGGGTCAGTCACATTACTGCTTAAATTATCAGAGAGCTGTGAGAAAACAGGAAGACTCAACACATCAATGTTCCTCGTGAACAAAAGTTACAGGACAGTTTGAAAAGACAAAAAAGTAGGTGCTGGCCTGAGGCGAACCCAAATGTCACTGGTTCAGTTCTCAGCCAGGGCATGTAACCAGGTTGCAAAGCCAGGTCTCCAGCCAGGTCCATGGCTGGAGGCAGGTAAAAGACAACCTTATATCGATGTTTCTCTCCCTCTCTGCCTCTTTCCCTTCCCTTCTCTCTAAAAACAATAATTAAAATCTTTAAAAAAAAAAAGTAAATTAAAAAAAAAGACAAAAATGTGTGTGACAATTGAAGCATTCTAGCCTCAATTGTCAAGAAAGAAACTGCCCAAATTAGACAAAACCATATCCATATTAAAATAGCAACTGAGGCCCTGGCTGGTGGCTCAGTGGATAAGGCACCTGCCTGTGAACCCAAAGGTCGCTGGTTTGATTCCCAGCCAGGGCACATAACCAGGTTGCAAGCCAGGTCTCCAGCCAGGTCTGTAGCTGGAGGCAGGTGAAAGGCAACTATACATTGACGTCTCTCTCCCTCCCTCCCTTCCCCTCTCTCTGAAAATAAATAAATAAAACCTTTAAAAAATTAATTTGTAAAATAGCAACTGATTGTAAGTAAAGTAATTTAGATCGACAGTTTGGGTCCAGAAAAATGATCTTGTTTTTGTTTCTAAAAGGTCTATCAATTATTAAAGTTTAATGATCATTAGATTGAAGTGAGGGATATTTATTTAGCTGCCAATGGTAGCCATTTGAATATAGTAGGATCAAGAACATCATAATTAAAAGTGCTAGAGGTCCTAAAATGCAACGTGAAAGGTTTTACCACTTCTATTTATACAATGGTAGACATTGGAATTAATTTCTTAAAACATAGGGAAGTGGGTGAAGAAGTGAAAAACTAAAGTTGTGAAGTTGACTCCCTAAAGATTTTAGCATAATAAAACCTTTTTTTTTTAAAATGACTTAAAGTCAGCTTTCCAAAGAAACATGGCCAAAGGCTTTCAATAATAAAATAAATTGCCACAGAAGCATTTAA
The DNA here is from genome assembly GCA_004026585.1 of Noctilio leporinus. Lineage (NCBI taxonomy): Eukaryota > Metazoa > Chordata > Mammalia > Chiroptera > Noctilionidae > Noctilio > Noctilio leporinus. The sequence continues at coordinate 45,823 of PVIW01006583.1, forward strand.
GGGAGAACACAGAGAGAAGAAGCAAGGTGAACACACTGGGGCAGACATAGCAAAATCAAAGAACAGATGAAACAGAAAAAGAGGCAATGAGAGCAGAAAAGGGTCATGAAGGAACAAAAACATTCCAGAAACCTAATGTCTATGAGAAGAAGGATTGTTGCAAGATTAAAATGGGCAGAATAAGGCACCAAAAGAGAGCCTTGAGATAATGGAAGGATATAAATGAATGTATCAAGTGAAAGGAAGGACTGAGCAGAGTTTGGCTGTAGCCTGATAAAGAAACAAGTGATCTGACAGCAGACATTCTGGGTCAAGTGGTTCAAAGTGATCCAGGTTTTGAAGCCAGGGAGCACTACCCTGTCTGACAGACATCATGTCTGCTCAGTTCTACCAGGCTTTTAAGAACTGAGCACACTGCTACTTTCCATGGCAGACACGCGAGACAAAGGTAAAGTGACCTGTGCAGTGAAAAAGAAGCTTGCTATCGTAGTTTTTAAAGAAAGAGTAGACATTGGGAACTATATAAGCATGGAGTAGGAGACAACATAACAGAATACTCAGCAAAGCCACAAAAAAGTTGGAATAGCGTCAAATCACAAAATATGCCAGGGGATAAGCAACAGTGGGAGTGGAAGTGGGAGAGGATGGATGATGTCTTGGCACAGAAATTGAAGGGGAAAAAAAAAAAAAAGCTCTGGCTGGTGGCACAGTGGATAAGGCACTGGCCTGCAAACCTAAAGGTTTGATTCCCAGCCAGGGTACACAACCAGGTTGCAAGCCAGGTCTGCAGCCAGGTCTATAACTGGAGGCAGGTGAAAGACAACTATACACTGATGTTTCTCTCCCTTTCTTCCTCCTCCCTTCCCTTCTTTTTGAAAATAATGAGTAAAATCTTTAAAAATAAAATGCTCCTGTGGTTCCATGTACTGACCATTTCACTCCCTTCACTGTGGCCCTGAAACACACCAAAGGTAGACACTAGAGTAGGACATGTCTATCTATTTTTATCTTGTGAAAACAGAGTCCCAATATGAGCATATTGTCTGATTTTTTTTTCAAAAGCAATCTTCGATACAGTTTTATATATTAGTTTTTATATACCGGGTTTTATATATTGGTTCAACATTTTATTATTTTTTTTCTGTGCACTGTCAGACCAAGCAATTGCAAGCTACAGGTTGGATTTGGTCCATGGTCCACCATTTTTTTAAATTTAATTTTATTGTTGTTGTATTACCACCATTTTTTACAAGTTGGGATTTATTCACCCTGGGCCTGCACAACAGTCCAAAGTTCTTGAGGACAACATGAAGGATGTAAGAGAAGAGCTTGCAGTATTGGGGTGAGGGTGGGTAGGGAAGAAGTTAGCAACAGGGAGAACCCAGCTGGAAGAAGGAGGCAAACAGGAAAGGGAATGACTTACTTCAGGCATTGCTCAACTTTAGTTTCCATAGGTGGTATCACTCTGGCAGTTCCTGATGAAATCAATATAAATAAAATTATTTTTAAAATAAAACAAGAAAATCCAATAATATGGATTGCGTAGACAAATGAAGAGGGTAGGCCCATAAGGAGTTTTTCTTCAAGATTTGAAGAGGCTGGGATAGTAGTTATCATTTATTGAGAATTTACTGTGTGTCAGGGCCTTCCATTATATGTCATCTCTAATATCTATAATAGTGATTTTCAACCTTTTTCATCTTATGACATATATAAACTAATTACTAAAATTCTGAGGCACATCAAAAAATATATATTTTTTGCTAATGTGACCAAAAAATAGGTATAATTTTGATCTGTTCACACCAAATGGCTATTGTTGTGTTGGCTGTTATCATTTATTTATTTGACAATCTAAGGGAAAAAAGATCAGGGTCTATGATTAAGTAGTCAGGTATGGCATGTTTTAAAAGTTCTTGTGGCACACCTGATGAAAATGACTGATCTATAACAACTCATTTTACAGATGTTGAATGGATTGTTCAAAGAGGTTTAAAACCAAAGCATCTATGCCCTTGGGCCTTTATTTCTGCTTTTCATTTGACATGGAAATCTTTCCCTAGTGTTGAGTATCTTGAAGGCCAAGATCGTATTCAGCAAATGAAGTACAGTAGCCCCTCTTATCTGCAGTTCCACTTTTCACAGTTTCAATTACCTGCAGTCAACCATAGTCCAAAAGCATTAAATGGAAAATTCCAGAATTATATCGTAAGTTCTAAATTGCATACCGTTCTGAGTAATGTGATGAAATCTCTTGCTGTCTCGTTCCACTTGGCCCAGGCTGTGAGTCATCCCGTAGTTCAGAGGACCCATGCTTTATACAGCCCCTATCCAGTTAGTCCCTTAGTAGGCCCCTCAGTTATCAAATCCAATGTCATGTTCAAGTAACACTTATTTTACTTAATAATGCCATATTCACATAACTTATTACAGTAATTGTTACAATTATTCTACTTTGTGAGTTGTTAATCTTACTGTGCTTAATTTATAAATTCACCTTTATCATAGCTATGTATTATAGGAAAATACTAGTATATACAGGATCTTGGAACATAACCCCCAAGGAGACTACTTGCCTCCTACATGCTACAACATGTATAGATCTTGGAAACATTATACTAGTCACAAAGGATCATATATTGTATAATTTCATTTAAATGAAATGTCCAAAATAGGGAAATCTGGACACAGAAAATAGACACAGAAGGTAGATTAGATGTTGCCTGGTGCTGCAGTGGAATGGAGAAGCTTGGGGGTGGCAGCTAAAGAACATGGGGGCCCTGGCTGGTAGCACAGTGGATAAGGCGCCGGCCTGCGAACCCAAAGGTCGCAGGTTCGATTCCCCAGCCAGGGCACATAACCAGGTTGCAAGCCAGGTCTCCAGTCGGGTCTGTGCCTGGAGGCAGGTGAAACGCAACCATACATTGATGTCTCTCTCCCTCTCTGCCTCTCTCCCTTCCTCTCTTTCTAAAAATAGTGAAATAAAATCTTTTTTAAAAAATGGTGAAGTTGATCAATTAAAAAAAAAACAAAACATGGGTTTCTTTCTGGAGTAATGAAGATGATCTAAAATTGATTGTATTTATGATTAATTACACAACTCCAAAAAAACTTTAAAAACTATTGAAATTTACACTGAAATAGGTAAATTGTATGACATATGAATTATCTCAAAAAATTGTTACTAAAAAAAGTAAGTCAAAATTATTGTTTTGTTCTGTTTTTAAAGATTTTATTCAATATTTTTAGAGAGAGGGGAAGGAAGGGAGGAAGAAAGGGAGAGAAACATCAATGTATGGTTGCCTTTCACCTGCCTCCAACTACAGACCTGGCTGGCAACCTGGATTGCAATCTGGTTATGTGCCCTGACTGGGAATCAAACCAGTGACCCTTGGGTTCACAAGCCAGTGCTCAATCCACTAAGCCACACTAGCCAGAGCCAAAAATTGGTTTTGAACCTTTGGTCATGTGTCATGAAGTACATAGAGCATAGAGAATGTAATATGGGTTGGCAGTGTTTTTATATTCTAACTCCCTCATCCACAAAGCTGAGACCTGGTCCCTAGTCTCACTGCCCTCAATACAGGGGGGTGGCTCTGCTCCCAGCCTGGGATGAGAGGGCAACTGGAGAGCTTTGTTGGGGCTCAGGTTGGAGCTAGAAGCAGTAATAAGAGGCAAACATCCATGCACAGTTCACATTTACAGTATCTTATTTACTTTCACACAGCCCTGCAAGAAAGGTATTATTATTATTCCCCTTGGAAGAGAGGGGAAATATTTAGTAAGATTACATCATTTACTAGGGTGAATTTAGTAAATTGAACAGCTGAAGTGCAAGCCCAGATGCCCAGAATTTTTAACTACAACCCCCTAGAGGCCAGGTGGTTCCTAGGGAGAGAACAACACATGCTCAGACTCTGTTAGTGGGATTGGAAATTGGTGCCCACTGGAGGATAATTTGGCAGGACGTATGAAGTCATAAAAGCAGGCATATTTTTTTTAATCCTCAGCTGAGGACGTTTTTCATTGCTTTTAGTGAGAAAGATGTTGATTGGTTGCCTCCCATACACACCCAGACCAGGGATCCAACTGGCAACCTAGGTATTACCCTGACCAAGAATTAAACCCACAATGTTTTGGTTATTGGACAATACTCCAGCCAACTGAGCCATACTGGCCAGGGCATAAAAATAGAGGCATACTTTTGATCCAACAACCCCACTTCAAGACATTTATTCTATAGAAATATATCTGTGTCCATTTGCCCAATGATTTCTGTAGAATAAATGTCTTGAAGTGGGATTGCTATATAAACACTAATAGTCAAAATAATTTTTTAAAGAAAATTCCGTATTTCCATCACAGAGTGTTGGCTAAGTTACAGCCCCTCACATGTCTCTGTCAGAGTGGCCAGTCTCAGGAAGGGCATGTTCTATAGACAGTACCTGGGGAGAGCAGAGGAGGTGGGGAAAATTAGGGGAGTAGGAAGGAAGAACTGCCCCTAAACCTGGTCATAAATCCCAGCCTAAACTGACATATCGCACTTGGGATATGGGAGGGTCATCCCTTACCCCTATGAGAGTCTTCATAAGGATTGTATTAATGACCAAACCATTCTTCAATGACATTTCCCTGAGACATGACGTCTGACATGAAGGCATTTGTGGAATGCTTCTAACATATATTTTTAAAAAATTATCTACATCTTGGGCTTTAAAATGCTATCTCTAAGTAGGTTGAAGGAGCTGGATGAGACTCTAGGTCATTGACAAAGCCCTGGTGAGGGGTGTGTGTGTGAGGTGAGCCCCTTTAGACCTCTCAGGCTTACCTGACATCTGTATTTCTCCTCTCTCTCCCACAGGAGCAAGCTCAGCTTGGAGTTAGGAAACAAAATAGAGGGTCTATAACCTGACCACATTTACCACTGTTGCACATGGAAACAAGCAAGTGGATTTCAAACAGGTGACATTTATATTTTTAAATCACTTTTAGACAAAATGTAACCAAGGAATCTTCCTTCTTCTAAGTCCATTACTGCAGAGCATGTACAGTTTTATTTAGGGCTTGGCAGAAACTGCAGGCATTTAGAATTGAATGGCTTGATGTTTACCAAAGAGAAGAGAAAAATAATCTTCTGAAACTGACTAATGACCAATATTTAGAGTGTTTGATGAGCTCCACAGTGACACACTGAATCGCCTTCCTCTCCTATGGTCATTTTATACAATATCAAAGTTAAAATGGGTCTTACATTTAGGGAATATTTGTTTCCACGAGAAGATTTTCTAGTTCATATTGAATGATCATAAATTCATGAACCTGATAGTGTACTATGGTTATGTTATTTGGAAATTCATACTGAAATACTTAGAGGTGGAGAGCCTTCTTCTCAGTGTTCTTTCAAGAAAATGTTTGAAATTTATTGTTCTTAATGTTCAAAAGTGGTCAGAATATTTAAGAAAGTATATAGGAATTTTTAAAAAATATATTTTATTCATTATTTTTAGAGAGAGGGGAAGAGAGGGAGAAGAAGGGGAGAGAGCATCAACGGATGGTTGCCTTTCACCTGCCTCCAGCTGGGGACCTGGCTGGAGACCTGGCTTGCAACCTGGGTATGTGCCCTGGCTGGGAATCGAACCAGTGACTCTTGGGTTCACAGGCCAGTGCTAAATCCACTTAGCCACATCAGCCAGGGCTGTATCTAGGTATTTTAAATTTGACTTTTGACATTCTTAGAAGCTAACTTTTTAAATTATTTGTAAAATGTATATTCAAAGCACATTTACTTTAACCCACAGCCAAGTAATAGGGTTGAGTGCACATTCTGTATAACTAAAGGAAGTTGCTATTATATTCATTTCTTTACAGAGAGAGCATCCTAAAGCAATATCAGAATTGGTAGCTCTGCATGATGTATTACTATGTGACCAAAGCAAAGCACAACATCGTGTGTGCAACATACCCCATTTAGTACAAGGAAGGGGGAATAATATATAGTCATGTTTGTATAAATAATCCCTGGAAAGGTATATCAGAAACTAATAGATGTGGTTACCTGCAGGATGTGTGATGTAACTGATTGGATGGGGGTGGGGCAAGAGTGAGACGAAATGTAGAAGGCTACTAGCTAACATCGCATGGGATACTGTTTCACAGCAAACTTTATTTAATAAGTAGAAAGAGTACACTCTATAGTAATGTTAAAAAGTATAAGTAGTAAATACATAAACCAGTAACATAGCCATTTATTATCATTATCAAGTATTTTGTACTGTACATAATTATATGTACTATCCTCTTCCATGACTGGCAGCACAGGTTTGTTTACACCAATATCACCACAAACAAGGACTAATACATTGTGCTATGAGGTTATGACAGCTATAATGTTGCTAGGCAATAGAAATGTTTCAGCTTCATTATAACCTCACAGGATCACCATGGTATATGAGGTCCCTGACTGACTGAAATGTCCACCATTATGCAGTGCATGGCTATAATGTCTCTTCTGTGTGCAAATTGCTATGCTATATAGACAGGCACTGTCCATATTGCAGGAGCTCAAAAGAAGGACACCTAACCCTGCCTCGTGAAAGAAAATGATCTAAACCATAAAGATGAGTACAAGCTGATCAGCAATAGAAGAGGATGGGGCAGCAGAGGGGAAGTTTTATGGAGACATGCAAGGACCTAGAATGGGTGGGGAGATGGCAAACAGCTCAGTGTCATTAGAATTCGAGACAATAAACAACAGAAGGGGTGAGCTTTGCTTGGCCAGCCGGCTGGGTCTTAACCCTGGGCAGTTGTTAAGGAAGGGGTCGGGTAGGTTTGCTTTTGAGAAGGCTCATCTCGGCTTTGATGAAGCAGATGGATTTGAGAAAGATCAGTCCACAGTCAGCCAGGGGATGGTGAAAGTGGAGACACAGTTTTAAGTTTAGGCAGCAAACAGTGCAGGGTGGGATTATTATTGGCTGTGGATGGGAAGAGACCAGGAAGACCCTTAGTTTCAAACTTGTGTGGCTCAGGAATGGTGGTTCCAGTAACTGACACAGGGAAACAGAGGAGGAGGAGGGAGGCAGGGATGAGTTCTGGTTAGGTCATGTTGAATTTGAGGCTAGCAGACAGATGCAGCTATGACCCTGATGATCAGAGGAGTGTTACCATATTTGACATACAGATTCGGGTATTGCATTAGTTTCCTGAGGCTATTGTACCAAATTACCCCCCAAAAAAATGGCTTAAAAAGTTTTCTTACAGCTCTGGAGGTCAGAGGTCTGAAATCCATCTGAATGAGCTAAAAATCAAGGTGGCACCCTGGCTGGTTCCTCTTGGAGGCTGCAGTGAAAAATCCTCTCCTCACTGTTTCCTGCCTCTAGCGGCCACCTGCACTCCTCCAAATGGCTCTTCCTCCATCAGAGCCAGAATTGCAGGATCTCGCCTCCCTTTCATGATCCCATTGGGGCCACACCGATAATCCAGAATAGTCTCCCCATCTCAAAAGCCTTAACTTAATCACATCTGCAAAATCCCTTTTGCCGAATAAGGTAACACTTACAGGTTCCAAAGATTAGGACCTGAATATACGTGGGGGCCATTATTCAGCCTCCTGCATTGGTTGTTTGTGCAAAGTTAGAGTGAATGCAATCACTGGGGTGCATGTGAACGGAGAGGAGAACAGTACAAGAACAGAGCACTGGGGACACCAAAGTTACGGGAGTGAGCAATGGAAGAAAGAGCCCAAGGAGATGGAGCAGGAAGTCTGACAGGGAGGGGAGTAGTTGCAAGGTAGAGCTGGTGTCACAGAGGTGGGAGTGGTCACCAGATGAAGTCTGGTAAACATCTGGAGGTCCTGGGCTTTGTTTCCACAGCAGCATCCATGAAAACCAAGGGATAAAAAGCACATGGCTAATTAAAAAAACAAAAAAAGCAAACATATGGCAGTGAGTGGCAGTACTGGGCAGCAAGGATGGGTGAACTGCCCTTTCAGGAAGCTGGCTAAGTGAGAAGAAAAAAGAGATGATGGCAACTAGAAAAAAATGCAGACTCAAAGTTACTTTGTTTTATTCTGCTTTGTTTCGAAGAAGGTGTGAGTCTGAGGCATACTTGTAGGCTGTCAAGAAAGAGCCCATGGAGGGGAGAGGTTAAAGATTTACGCAGGAGAGGGAATACCTGATAAAACAAGGTCCCAAAATAGGCTGATGGATGTGAATTCCAAGAGCAAAGATAAGCAACATTTGAAATAAGCCTATTCTTTGATCCAGCTTCTAGGAATTTATCTTTAAAAAACATACAAAAAATCTTTAAAAATACATGAGAAAAAATGCACAAGATTCTTCAAAGGCAAAGAGATATGTGCAAGAGTGTTCAAAGCAGTGTCACTTATAATAGGGCAAATTTGAAACAACTTGCGTATCTATCAGCAAAGGATTGTTAAGCCCCGGAGTTGAGAAAGCTTTTGCTTTTAAATCTTGGAGTGGAAAGATTTTCCTATTTATAATATGATTTCCAGACGTTATAAAAGAAGGTGTTACAGGATTATAACAAAACTTACAGCTTCTTTAGCCCTCATAAATAAGAATGAAAAAAACCAATTTCAACTCTAATATATGAAGAATTACTTCAAATTTATATTTAAATGACAACCAGACAGAAAAATGAACAAAAATATATAAATTGGCATTTCATAGGAAACAAAAATCAAATAGCTAATAAAAATATTTTTAATGATCAATCTCAAATTAGTGATAAGACATATACAATAAGATACCACTATTTTACCTATTAACAAGAATTAGAAAGATTGATATAAAGTAGATTATGAAGAAAAGGATACTCTCAAACATGGTTGATAGAATTTAAATATATATATATATATGAATTTTAGAGAGCAATTTGGAAGTATTTATCAAAAATTTAAATGTATCTGACTTAACTCAGCAATTCCACTTCTTAGAATCTTTCTTACAGAAACACCTCCATACATGCACAAGAAATTATGAATAAATATCTATTTTATTATATTGTACTTCCATACTTGCCTGGAATGAGGAAAAATTAGATATGACCTGAGCCATGAGAACAGTTAAATACCTTATATAGCAAGCACATAATAAAATACTGGGGAGCTATTAAAAAGAAAGAATTATATCTAGATATAATAAATTATATAAAGCAGGTTTATGATGTTTAAGTAAACAAAAAATATATACAGATAATTCTAGGTATAGCACAATCCCATTTTTGAAAGCAAAAACTATTTCTACAAGCTAGACAAAATAAGGATTCAATAATGCCCACATCAATATGAATGAATCTCAGAGGCACTGTACTAAAGTGAAAGAAGCCACACTCAATAGGCTGCATATTGTGTGGTTCCATTTATATGACCCTCTGGAAAAAGTGAAACTATGGGAACAGAAAACAGGTTTCTAGGGCTGGGGGCAGGAAAAAGGTTACTGTAAAAGAGGACAAATGAAGTGTTTCATGACAACAGAAGTGTTACATTTCTCAACTGTGGTGTTGTTTCCATACTATATGCATTTGTGCACTACAAGGGGTAAATTTTATTGTATGCGAATTTTACTTCAATATATACTGACTTTTTAAAAAGCTGTAAAGATTCCCAGTAAACTATAAATAGTAGCTACCCTTAGAGAATGGGATGTGTACTTCTATATAACTTGGGTTGTTTTTAGTAAGCATATACTACTTTTGTAATTTTTTAAAAGGTTTGGTAAGTATGATCAACTCAAGCAATGAACACTATTCAGCCATTAGAAGTAGATTTACATTTACTAACACATAGAGGCATTCACAATCACTATTAACAGAAAAAACAAATTACACAATCACAGTTTTGGAAAAATACAGTAAAATTATGTGTATCCATATATGTTTAGGTATATATGTGCATGTCTCTATGTATGAGTGTGTATGCATGTGTGCAAACCAGAGGGTATGTGCCAAATACTTGACAATAGTCTAACAGTATTTACTTTTGGTGAGTGGTATCACTGTGGATTCGTGGAAGGGATGACTTTTATTTTTAACTTTAGTTGAATGGTTATGAGGGTATATCATTTCTATAACTATAACAAGTGTTATTTTTTAAATTGCTTAACTGAAGATGTTGCTTTTGACCAAAAGCAGAGCTGTTCATCCTCTAAGAGTGGAGGCAAGCTCTGTACAGACAGAGAAAATTTTGTAGGTGAGGCAATAGATGAAAGAGTAATTTTGACCTCAATTTTCTCACTATACATATATAAAATAGGTCATCCAGTGAAAATGTATGGAAATGGGTGCTTGGGGCAGGATAGGGAGTTTAAAGAAGGTGCACAAGTCTGGAATAATCTAAGAGGTATGATGAGGAAGGGCATTGAGACCAACTGAACAGCATTGGCACGGGTAAAGGTTACAAAGGCTCTCAGGAGCTGGGCCGTGAGGCAAATGTCAGGGGGAGGGGCAGGGCGAGGGGGCTTTAGCAAACTTGGGTGGGCAGGATTATCCAGTGTGGGTCCTAGTGACTGCCATAGCCCAGTGTCACTGTGACTCCAACAGAAGGCAGAAGTGCAGCTTTTTAAATGAAATCATCCAATTGAAAATATTGGCCACCAATGAAATGTTTCAGATGCTGTCCAGACCAAAACAAAAGCTAAGCTTAGCTGGGAGTATGGGTGGGGTCAGAGTGGGTAGGGCTTTTTTTATTTGTTCTAGTATTACTCTAGGTGTTTTTTATTCCCTTATTTTTAAATCCCAACATCTTTTTACTCACTGAAGCTTATTTTAGGGGGAGGTAAGATACATTTCAGAATAACAACCAAATATACTCATAATCATTATTCAGTTGTAATGTTTAAAATATACCATTTTTAGTTATTTTTAAGATTTTATTCATTATTTTTAGAGAGAGGAGAAGAAAGGGAGAGAAACATCAATATATGGTTGCCTTTCACCTGCATATGGATCTAGTTGGATCCATAGCTATGGATCTAGTTGGAAACCTGGCTTGCAATCTGGTTATGTGCCCTGGCTGGGAATCGAACCTGTGACCCTTAGGTTCACAGGCCAATGCTCAATCCACTGAGTCACAAAAACATACCTTTTCTAAAAAGAGAGTTTGACCATTTGGTTGGAGGGCAGGGTGGCACACCCTGGGACCCCTTCTGATTTGCTTTCCTCTTGAATCCCTGGGAAGAGGCAACCTCTTTCCAGCCCCTTGCCAGCATGGGGCAACTTATTTGAGTAGCAACCTTGGAAGGACAAATCTAGACTGAAAAAGGGCCCAAGCTAGGCTCTCCTTTGATAATGCTGCCTGACTCTCAAGAGACCTAGATGGTACCAGCATTACCCACAGGTGTCAGAGGAGATGGAGAAGATGGGCTGAGATGGCAGGCCTACAAGCCAATGGGTCCCATGGTGAGCAATGTAACAACCCCATAGGGCTGCAGGGTGTGCTGTCCAGGGCATGGTAGAGCTCAGGTCAACTATGCGTTTCCACAGTGCAACTTTCATCTAATGTAGCCCGGTAGGCATGTCGTATTGAGTAATATGTTTACATGGAATGCTAACGTAATTACATTGATTAATAACATAGATTATTTTCTCATGTGTGTCAGATTTAGCAAAGTTAGGGTCAATGCACAGTATTAACGCTGTACTGCACTGCTTACCTTGTTTTCCACTAAACACACATATAAACGTCTTCGCAGTTTTTCAGTTGATGAAAGCAGACATCTTTTAAAAATTGTGTTTTTAAGCCATTAAAGATAAACCCAGGCTATCAGGGTAACCCATTCTGTGCATTTTTGCCTAACATTCCAAATGAGCTTACAGAGAAAACTTTTAATTCAACATAAATGCCTCTTTTCTGTTCTAAGTCTCCAGGGAAAATTGCTACCCAGGAATGATTTTTTTTAAATTTGTTTTCATTTTCCTTGTGCCAGACTAAGTATTCCTGAGAGAAAGCAGACCTTCTCAGGGATCCAGACAAGTGCCATAATATGCAATTCTGAGTGAATTAACAACATTTTTCCTACTGAGATGAGTAAAAAACAGGCTACAGGAGAATCCAAGTTGACCCCTAGTTAATCTTTAGTTTTTACAACACATTAGCCTGTCTTTTCTCTTTAATGATGTAAGTATCTAATACTAAGCTTTCTGGTCAAATAAAATAAAAGTCTGGCTTAAGTCTATCTTCAAGTTTGTAGCTCAATATTTATCTACAGTCTGAAAAAAAGAGGCAAAAGTCACACTGGTTGTGTTGAATGCATTTCTGCACACATCATCGGACACCTGAAAACGGTATTGTACTTACGGCCCCTTTAAAGCTCAGGCCAGCCAGTAAAGGAGGTTCTTTGTGTTTTCCCAATAATGTCCACATATTTTTCTGTAATTATTATTTTACTTTTCCGTTTGAGATTCTGCCAGCCTGGAAGCTGCACAGGATCTAGTCTAAGAATTTTCAGGGTAAGGGAGTCCGTGTGAAAATGAAGGCAGTGAGCAGCGTGATATCCTTGATCCAATGCAGTGAAGTGCTCAGTGATTCCTATAGAGAGGGGGGCAGATTTAGAGAGGAAAACCACAGGCAATTTAGAAATGCTTTGTACGTTCTTTGGACTCTTGTCCTCATGCGCGTGCGTTGATGTCACACAGCAGTGTGCTCTGACTGCAGTGTCCACAGTGTGTGGCAGGGGAAACTGCCAGGCTTGCTCTCCCAAATCCTTGGAGCCTGCAAAACCAGTAGGGAAAGGTGTGATATGGCATGGAGCCTTTTCAGGGAAAATTCTGAGAACTACTAAGGCCTCCAGATGAGGTAGGTTTGTACTATACTTTAAACCAGGTGTATTATTTTCCTATTGCTGCTGCATGAAATTACCACAGAACTTAGTGGCTTTAAAAACACACAGACTGACTATCTGAAAGTTCTGGAGATCAGACTTCCAAAATGGGTTTCAAGTCCAAAATCAAGGTGTCAGCAGGGCTTTGCTCCTCTTGGAGGCTCTAGAGGGGAATTTGCTCGCTTGCCTCTTCCAGCTTCAGAAGGTCACCTGAGTCCCCCCATTGTGAAAACACATCACTCCAACTTTTCTGCTTCTGTCATCACATCTCTTTCTTCTGACTTTGACGCAGCTGCCTCCCTTTCATAAAGAACTTTATGAATACATTGGGCCCAATAATCCTGGTTAATCTTTGCATCACAAGATGTTAAATTACTGCATCTGCAAAGTCCCTTTCACCTTGTAAAGCAGCATAGTCACAGGTGTCAGGGATTAGGACAGGGATGCTGGTCAGCCTCCCACATCAGGGCTGGCCATGTTTCCTCCAACCTGAGTTGATCTTGGTCTTCATCCACCACACGCGCCTGCGACCCCCGAGTCATGCCCCTCTGCACGAGGCTGGCCTGCTCCGTGGCCTGCTCCATGGCCCGCTCCTGCTGCTCATCCCGGTAGCCGGCACACAGCTGAACGACTATGGAGGAGAAATGTCAAGTCCCCTCAAAGAACCCACTAAATTGGTTGAACCCAAATGTAATGGATATGGGGAATAAGCATGGATGATGATCTAATCAAGAGATACTTTCATGTTTGTTTTTTACGATCCTTTAAAACTTTGTTCAGGGAAGGGGTCATCCTGTCCTTGTTGCCATAGGGCCCCTATGGGTCTCCATAGGGGCACAGTTAGCATTTCAAGCAAGACAGTTTTTAGGATGTTTAGCCTCCCAGACCCTTGCCTTCTAAATGCCAGGAAACACTCCCAGCACATGTCCTCATGACCCCGAGGGAGGGTGAACTCAGGCAGCCCAGGACCCATCTGTTCACTGGCAGGCCCTCAGGGAGTAATTGTTTCATGGGCCCTTTAGGTCACATGCACAGTGTGTCGGTAATTGGGATGCCTGATTCCATGCAAAAACCAGAACTCAGATGGATTTAGAACTGCTTCTGGGGAATTCTGCAATAGGGAGAGAGGACTGTGGTCAACTCCCCCACACCCCACTCAGGGCCCCAGCTGCTCACTTGAGTGGGGAAGGCCCTGGGGAAGAGGGTTAGAGATTTTTCCAAGTTTCTTGCTGATGGCTTGATTACAACTGAGCTTTCCTTTTGGGTGGCTTTTGTGGTTCCTTTTTCGAGACTCCATTTTGGGAATCTCTAGAACAACTCTCAGAAAGTACAGAATGCATTCCATTCTCCAGGCCATGCCCCCTCACTGCACCCCCAGTTCCCCAGCAGCACCCCCACATCCACCAGGCCTTACCTTTCTTGGGGTAAGGGGTGAAAAGTCAGAAAACTGCTGTTCCTTCCTTCAGCCTGCCTTTGGCATGTGACATCTATGGCATCTCAGTACCTAGTTGAAATTTCCGTTTTAACATCTGACTGTGGAAGTAAGAGAATCATTTCAAAACAAATCATTTAGCGCTGAATTCTCAATGGGGGAGAACCTCTGGGTCTCTGAGTTTCCACAACATTGTAAAGTGCATATTGTACAATTCATTTTCATTGAATTGGATTCCAATACATTTTCAAGCCGAATTTGGAAGATAGTACTTTTGTCTGGAAGAGTGTTAGAAAGGGTTTTTTGTTTGTTTGTTTGTTTGGGGTGGGGGGGGGTGTTCCATTAAAGCTCTTTTCTTGTCTTTTCTACTAATTCTTAAAGCTCTCAATCTGTTGCTTTATATTCCAGTGTAGTTTAGGGGACCCACAGATAACTTCTCTCTCATTGTTCTTTTTGATGTTAAGGAATATCTGGAACCCAGAGGGTGACTTTCTCAAACATGATAAAACTATAAAGACTGTTTCACAAAAACAACTTTGCAACTAACAGAGTCTCTGTACAGTTTTGTCCTTTGATCTGTGTGAGGCAGGATAAAGCAGGTCCCATTTCACAGGTGAGATAAGTGAAGCCCACACAGGAAGGGACACTAGCATTGGGTGAGTGCAGTTATGTGCTGGGTGGGTTTTATGCGTTTATAACTTCATTTCATGTATAGTGAATATACAAAGTAGGTATTACTATAACCTCCAGAAAACCTCAGAAAGGTGAAATAATTTATCCAGTCACACAGCTGGTAAGTACGCCTTTTTTGCTGTACCATTTAATTAATCTTCTCTCTTGAACTAAAACTTGATCAGTTACCCATAAAATGCTGTGATATTCATCTCCTACCAGAAAAAAAAAAAAGGTTTAGGGGTGTTTTATTGGGTTTTAATGCCAGCAGCCAGCCACATGGCTGGAAAGGGTAAACTTGAATGGTTTCCAATTTTGGCATTTCAGAGTGAGTGAAAAGGAACATGAATTGGAGATCTTGGACCATGAGAGCAGGTTGTGACAGGTGTCTGTCGGTTCTTAAATACCTATGAGAGACTAGGATGCTTTTTATATTGTATCTGTTGCTTTCATTTTAGTAAGTTCATGATACAATGTGCTCTTTGACTTTCTCATTTGTAAAATAGGGATAACAAATGTATCTACTTCATGGAATTATTGTGAGAATTAAGTGAGTTACATAAGCATGAAGAGCTTAGAAACAGTTATTACTACAGTATTATTATCTCTTCTTTTTTCCAAGCCCAGATTCCAAAGCAATCCTTTATGCCACGAACAAACAGATCTTGGCAATCCCACCTTTGACATTTGGCCCCTCACCTCTCACCCTCATCACCAGCTGCACCAGAATGGCCACTGTTGTTATTTAAAATATTGAGAAACTTCCATCCACTTCTACAGGTTCCTCAAGTGTCCCTGGCTGCCACCACCACCACCACCTCTTTCCTGGGACACTCAGGTTTCTCCGTCAGGCAACGAAAGGGCAAACACCTTCCCTGGGTTTCCAGAGAGGGTTGGAGGCCCTGCTCAGCACACCTCTTGCCTGACTCCCCACCTCTGCTCTTGGTTCTAGCTCCCCCACACATACCCTTTTTGCTCCTTCCTCTCCCAATGTTAACCTGCCCACATAATCTGCAACTTTTTTTTTTTTTTTAATGTTGCTGTAAGTCATGGGGCTATATTCAGGTGTATCGTTCTAAGTAAAGAATCTCATAGGTTAGTCACTTCAGTTTGATTTCATTTGAGAATTATTCACTGAATTTGGCATTATGTTGGGCTAAGGACTATCAAACAAGGAACTCAATTTTCAAGTCCTCAGCTAGGGAGTATCCTCAGCCGGTAAGACTAATGTTATCTGAGTCCAAAAGGGGAGAGTCATCTCAGCCCCTAGGGTCCTGGGTCTCCCTGGCCCCCTCCCTGCTCCTACAGAGGCTGCGACAACTGTAGGACTCACCCTAATGTGCTCCTGGTATCCAGCCACTTCCATGCTCAAGCCTTTTCTCTTCAGCTCGCTGTCTTCTCAGCTGGCACCCAGGTGGCCTGTCTCTCTCTCCTGCTTTTGTCAGAATCAGATGCAATTTATTTCCCTGGAAGGGATAAACAGACATTCCTTGTTTACCTACTTACTGCTAGAGACCTGTCTTGCATGCGGAAGTCATAATCATACAGTATTTTCAGACTCAACCACAAGGAGGGGTTTGGGTGGGGGCACAGTCACCAAAGCCTCCCCTTCTCTGTCTTCCCCACTGTTCCGGATGTCAGAGCAGCAGTGGCGTGGCCGTGGCCTCAGGAGTGGGAGCAGGAGCGTCTGTGTGTGAGGAGCAGATGGCTGCGGTGGGTGGAGGCTGGGCGCTCTCACTGGCCCTGCCTGGTTGGTCCTGGCAAGTTCCCTGACCTTGCACAGCCTGGGCATCACGACAGCCTCCTGCCTGGTCTCCCCTCTTCCCCTCGCTCCCACTGCTGTTGATCTTCCACCAGAGCTGGCTTGCTCTTCTTCACCAAGGAACCCTGTCACTCGGATTGCCAGCCCCTGCTGACTCTGTAAGCTACAGGATAAAGTGCCAACTCCTTGGTTTGGCCCTGGTCACCTCCCAAGCTTTACTAATCACAGTGGGCTCCTGCCACATGACCTTGCTGTCATTCCTAAAGCCATTATACCTGTAGCCCCTCTAGAATCTGCCCAGGACACAGGCTCTTCCTCCACCCAGAATTCCTAGGACATTCCTACCTGCCTAACTCCTACTCACCCTTCAAAACCCACTCCAACATCCCTTCCCCTCCAGAGGCCTTTGTGGGAAAACAGTTAGTTGTTCCCTCCTCACAGTCTCCTTAGCTGGATTCATACATCTAATACCACATATTTCAGGTTTTCTTATCATTTATCTCTTTACCTCTTTCTCTCCCCTACTACATGGTAAGATCCTCAAGTACATACATCCTGCCATAAGTTGATATTCAATATAGTCAGTGAATGGGTATTTATTTTTAATAAAAAATCTAAGAATACACACTACTTATTGTTTCTTCTTATGTTTCAATATGCTTCTCAGTATTATCAATATTTTTGTGCTTCCCCCTTTTTCCTCTCTATTCACCCTTCCTGGGGCTTAAGGGTTCTGGGAAAAGGGAATTATAGTGACTGTGAAGTGAGGACTCAGGTCTCTAGAATTGTTTATCTGCCCTATTCTAATGCCCTTTCCCTGCTTTGAAAGCCTTCTCCTCCCCCAGGTGCCAGAGAGAGAGCAAAGCCAAATATCAGCTGTTGGTATGTGGCCGGGGTGAGCCATTTCACATTCTTGGGTCATCTGAGAAATGAAAGATTTGAACATGGTGATATCTAAGGTTTTCTGTAGTTCCAACCATCTGCAAGTCCTAAAGAAAGTCAGAAAGTCACTGGAATCCTAGGCAGTCCAACATAATTTTTTAAAAGATTTTATTTATTATTTTTAGAGAGGGGGGAAAGGAGAGAGGCAGAGAGCGAGAGAAACATCAATATATGGTTGCCTTTCACCTGCCTCCAGCTAAGGACCTGGCTGGAGACCTGGCTTGCAATCTGGTTATGTGCCTTGAGTGGGAATCAAACCAGCTACCCTTGGGTTCACAGGCTGGCACCAATCCACTGAGCCGGGGTTTATTTGTACTTCTTAATCCCCTCATGTCTTTACCCATTCCTCCACACCTCCCTCCCATCTGGCAACCATCGAAACACTCTCCATAGCTATGATTCTGCCTCTGTTCTTCTTGTTTGCTTAGTTTGTTAGATTCAGTTGTTGGATATGTATTTATTGCCATTTTATTGGTCATAGTTTTGATCTTATTTTTCTTAAATAAGCCCCTTTAACACTTCATATAGTAATGGTTTGTTGATTATGAACTTCCTGCCCTTTGATTCTAAGTGACATCCTTGCTGGAGCAACCTTGGCTGTAGGCCCCTGCTTTTCATGACTTTGAATATTTCTCGCCAATCCCTTCTAACCTGCAAAGTTTCCCTTGAGATATCAGCTGACAATCTTATGGGAACTCCCCTACAGGTCGCTAACTTCTTTTCCCTTGATACTTTTAAGATTCCCTCCTTATTTGTAACCTTTGTCATTGTAATTTTAATGTGTCTTAGCCTGGGCCTCATTGCAACCACCTTGTTTGGGTCTCTGGGCTTCCCGAACTTGCATGTTTATTTCTTTCACCAAATTTGGGGAGTTTTCTTTCATTATTTTTTCTAATAGAGTTCCAATTCTGTGCTCTTCCTCTTTTCCTTCTGGCAGCCCTATGATTCAGATATTGCCATGTTTAAAGTTGTCCCTAAGGTTCCTAAGCCTCTCCTTGTTTTTTTCAGTTCTTGTTTCTTCATTCTGTACTGGTTGACTGTTTATTTCCTCTTTATGTTCCAAATCGTTGAGTTGAACCCTGGTTTCATTCCCTTCGCCATTGGCTTTGTGTGGAATTTCCTTTGTTTCACTTAACATAGCCTTCACTTTTTCCCTTATGCATTTTTTGTACTCAGTCATGTCTGTCAAGTCTGAGAGCATTATTATCACCAGTGTTTTTAACTCTGCATCTGTTAGGTTGCCTATCTATCTCTTCATTGCTTATGTCTCCCACTGGACCCTTGATCTGCTCCCTCTTTGGGGCCATACTTCTGTGTCTCCTCAACTTGGCAGCTTCCTGTGTTTGCCTCAGTGTCACTCCTTAAGTAGAGGTGTCACTCCTGTTATGTCACTCCTGTTATGTTGTAAGGGGCAGAGCCTTAGGTATTCATCAGCATGGGGTGACTGTTTCACTACCTTGTGGCACTGTCTGAATGAGTATTGCTTCTTTATATATTCATTTGTTGGACGTTCATGAAGTTCAACTTTCTGGTAGTTCTGGCTGTTTTTTGTTTTGAAGTAGATATGATCCTTCTTATGGTTGTGGAAGGAGGCAAAGCGTGTCTACCCAGGCCTCTATCTTGGCTAGAAGTGAAATGTCCATTTTCTTATGCTTTGGTTTTGTAGAGATAATGGTATTCTCCACCGTTTCTATGTGCCAGTCTTCAGTGAACATTTCTAAAGCTCAGCCCTTCACTGTACATTGTTCTAGGTTGATTCTGGCTGCTTGCAAGTAGTTGGTATGGTCACATTGAATGACAGAATTAAGGTTAGTGGAATTCTGTTTGTTTTTTACAATCACTGTTATTGATTATTTCAGGTCTATAGTTTACACTCAGGAATATATGATTCAGCTGTCCCCAAACTGAGGTTTCATAATTCCAATTTATTGTGAACTTACTCCTGAAACAAATGCTTGTATCTGAGTCTGCCTGTGTCATAGGCCAACTAACTATGTAACTGGAAGTTGTCCAAATTGACCTTCATGACATTGAACACAATGTTTATGAAAGGATAAGTGATAAAGTCATGTTAATTAGAGACAATATATTATTTGACTAAGCAGAAACCACAGAAATTGTTTAGAAGTTAGACCAGAAAAAGAGATTTTTCAGGGAGAATTATTTTATCATTATCATTGTTTAGAATTCTGGGCTGATGGTCACAATGAAAAGCAGGCCACTTTTTAGTTGGCTTTATTGTTGTTTTTAAAATCCCTTTAGCCAATGCACCTCTCACTGCCTGCATTGGAAGGTTGTTCCCATCGCCCTCCCGCTTGCAGGCTACCACCTCCTAAAGTCTGCCAGGGAGGAAGACTGGGGGACAAGAGGGACTTAGGGGAGACTGCTATGCATTGCAGCAGCAGGAGCTCTTCCTTGTAAATAGGACACCAGTTTTATTTAGGTCTCTGCCTCTTGGGGAAGAGGGCCCAGTTTGGGAAAATATGCCGATTAATCCATTTTGTGTTCAGTTCTCCTTGCCTGTGAATGGGCTAGAAATTCTAGCCAAGGAGCCTAGAAGGGAAATCTGTTGTGAGGGCTTTCAAACCCATTACCCCAAGCATTGCTTATAGCTAAGATATAAATAAGTCACATAAACACATGTGTATGGATATATATGTATATACACATTTGAAACAAGATTATACATATATACATATGTACATTAGAAAAATATAATGCATAGGTATATATACATATATATCATCTTGTTTCCAATATTTCTGTATACTTTTGAGATTAATAAAAATGCACTCACATAAAAGAGATGCTAAGTTCATGGTAGCTCTCTGTTTCTATCTACTTTTCAGTGAAAAGATACTAAAAGTGCAAATACTATGAACACAGGTTCATGACTTAACCTTAATGTTTAAAAGCTGTCAAGGAACATTGTGTTTGCCATCAAATAGCCATAGCATCAGAATTTTCTATCAACCACTAGAGGGCAGTATAAACCAACAGAAAGCCCCACCATCCCGTTCACTGCAGTAGTCCTGAGAACATGAGCTTCATGACCAAGTGCATTAGAATGGCCAGTTCCATTATTTAAACATTCCTTTACTAATTCCCATGAGAAATATGTGTATTCTCAAGCTTAGACATTAAGTGCTCAGAGTCTAGGGTCAGAGTGACTGAGTTAAAATCTTACCTCCCATCTGGGAAAATGATTCTACCTCTCTATTTCTTTATCTGTAAAATAGTAGGAATAACCTAGGATAATACCTGCCTGGCACAGAGGGAGTGTGATCCATTAACTATTAGCTCTTGTTAAAGGTTAATCATTCAGCTCTGGAGTTATACTGCCTAGATTCCAATACTGTCTCTACCAAGCTAAACAAATAGCTTGATATTTTTCTTTACCTCAGTGTCCTTACCTATAAAATGAAGCTAATAATATCAAACCTGTGGTGGCTGCTTGAAGATTAAGTGTTCTTAGCATAGTGGTTGGCTCATAGTAAAATATAATATATGTTTATTGCTGTTATTATGTTTAATATTCTTTTATAATTACTAATATTATCATTAAACTTGGAACAAAAATCTTGGCACTGAATCTTGTGCCATTTATTTTTTACCTTGGCATATTTGAGAAACAGCAACATGGAGTACATTTTCCAATTCTTCCTGAAGTTAGGGCAGGCTTCTGACTACAGCCTGATCACCGCTGCTCTAAAGCTTTGTCTCTATGTCTCTACGAGAAAACCAAAAGGGAAAGTCATGTCATTAATTTGACTTTCATCAACAATGCGTGTGTGTGTGTGTGTGTGTGTGTGTATAATGTGTGCCCCTATAAGACTTTCTTCCTTTTCAGAAGGAACTATTTCACTTGGGTCATTCCAAAACTTTGCATTTCTGCTTTAAAATTGTGCACAAGATGTTTTTCTCTGTTTATTTCGGGACAGATACTCAAGTATCAAAGTGTCTGCTTTTTCCCCAAACTGGTGCCTGCCTGGGTCATACTGGTCATTGAGCAATGGTGCCTTGACATTGGCATCCTAGTTTATGTCTTCCCATCTCCATGAAGAAGCTTACCTTAAAAAAAAAAAAAGTCAGGTGAGCCCCAGCTGGTGGCACAGTGGATAGGCACCAGCCTGTGAACCCAAAGGTCGCTGGTTCAATTCCCCAGCCAAGTCCATGGCTGGAGGCAGATGAAAGGCAACCATACATTGGTACTTTTCTCCCTTCCTTCCCCTTCCTGTCCTTCTCTCTAAAAATAATGAATAAAAAATTAAATTAAATTAAAAATATATATATATCAGGTGGACTTCTGGTTAAGATGGCAGCATAGGTGAACAGGCTTGCCTCCCTGCAAAACCACATCAAGATTATAGCTAAACTCCAGAACAAACATCATTCAGAACTACCTGAAATCGAGCTGAATGAAAGTCCCCCAAGTAATGAATTAAAGTCATTGAGACTGATAGAAAAGGCAGAGGTGCAGAGCTGCCTGGTCCCATACCCACATGTAGTGGATAAAGAAAAAGCATACTTCAAAATGTGTTTTAAAAGGTCATCAGTCATTGTAAGTGTTTTGTTATATCTGACAGAAGAGTTTGATGAGTTTGGACTGTTGCTTAGCATATAATCTCTGTTTATAAACCTCACTCCCCCAAAAAATTTCTGTTAATGTTGGCAACAAAAATGAGTTGACTTCATGAGTTTATCGATAGTATTGGGTGATTTAGCATTTGCCAAAATGAACCAAGAAGACCAAACTGCTTTGGCTGACCTATGAACCCACCACTGCCAGCCATCTGTTCAATTCTGGGTGATGGATTGACTTTCCTGTCAGTTTTGCTCAGTGTCACCTCTGAACGTCCCACTCCACTGGACAGCATTGCTGTCCGAATCAACTCTGTTGTGACCGGATCTTTGGGGTGGCATTGCGGAAAGACAGAGAAAAGGGCTGGGTTGGACTACAGTACAGCCCGGGTCACTTCCAGAACACAACTTCCCCTGTTAGCCAATGAATCTAATTTTACCAGGTTAAGAGTTCAAAAGACTTGTCCAAAAAGGCACAAGTGCTGTATCTGGACAGTTGGTATTTCAGTGTGACCATGGTTGCCCTTTCAATGTGAAAACTGAAGTACTTTGTAAAACCTGAAAACAATTTAAGACATTAAAAAGACATACACATCTCCCCAACAAAAGAGGAATTTTCAGGCACTGTAGAAACCATTCAGAGGCAAAAACATCACATCCTAGTGAATATAATAGGGTCTTGCATCCCCCTCTTACTTGAACACAACTCTCATTGACTTAAAAGTGACATTTTCCAAACTGGCTGCAGGAATGATTTGTCGTCTAAACAAAGCAGGCTGCGTTTGTTCTGGTGGAATGGCTTCTCTTCTTTGTCTCCGGATAATTTGATACAGCATTCGTTCATTCAAGTGTGACTCTCATTTGAAAAATTTCTCAATGAGACCATTTAAAAAATATTTTTTAATCTGGAGCTTTCATGACTTACTCTAAAGCTTCTTTCAGCCTTCAGCTTTGTCCTTGTTAGTTTATTTATTTATTTATTAAAAGATTTTATTTATTATTTCCAGAGAGAGAGGAAGGGAGAGAGACAGAGAGGGAGAGAAACAACAATGTATGGTTGTCTTTCACCTGCCTCCAGCCACAGACCTGGCTGGAGACCTGGCTTGCAACCTGGTTATGTGCCCTGGCTGGGAATCAAACCAACAACCTTTGGGTTCGCAAGCCAGCACCTAGCCATCCAGAGCCACCACCTAGGGCCTGTCCCTGTTAGTTTAATAGAATTGATAAAAACTGATCTTTTAAAGCTTTTTCACAATAAATTTCAACCAAAAAGTGATCATTTCCCCCTAATACTCTGGTTTCGCACAAGCAGTTTGTGTCTACAATATTAAGAGTAGGGATTTTCTAAGTGCTTCAGGATGTATTTTTTCCAGATAAAGTGATAGGTTATGAGCCTATAAAGACTTGGAAAGGAAAGGAAGTCACCTAAGTGGATCCCTGTGTCTTCTATATACATGTCTTAAGCTATTTCAAGAGAAGTAACAAATCTCTCAGTGTTTAAAAACAGTGCTGTAGAAACCAGAGCTGCAGGTAATATTTTCTCCTCTGGGAAATGCACCCTATCAGGCAGGGATCAGGCTCCTTTACTCCCCACCTTCTCCAGTATCATGCACTTCGTGGCCCCTGAGGTCAGAATTCCCATAAATTTCAATCCTTGCCATTCCTCAGGGCAGAGGTGAAGCAGGGAAGAGGAGGCTCCAAAATCACATTTTCATTGACTCAAGCAAAGTAGACTTGCAGGGTTTACATTGTAATCCTATGAATCTTCTTCATGATGGTTCCCATGTCTCTTGAAATAAACAGTGTAGAAAGAGACATATGATGGTCTCTGTTGCAGCATTTCATTCTGAAAGTAGCTTGTGCAGCAGAGTGAACTGGTGGTTCATGCCTGGGTGACGCTCCCTGCCTTCACCTTCTCCATCGCCTCTTCCTAATAAACACCGTGCCTGTGTGCATGGAGGAAAGCCAAACCCAAAAGGTCTCTTTAATACTAAAAGAACTAATCAGAAAGCAGCCTGGTTGGCTATAGTGTTCTGCCTTCAACTTCTGTTTTTAGCATATGAATAGGGTTTAAAAAGAATAATCCGTATTTAGAGTCCATGTAGTTCTTTAACATATAAATGACTGAGACAATCAATGAGATTGTTAAATATCAAAGAGGTTAAATTACTACATTCTAAATTCCCGCTTGAGTGCAAAGCAAATGATCAAATTCAGAAACACTTCATTTGAGAAAGCTAAATGGGAACCTTCCCATTGCTAATCTCCTCCCAAGATTTAGCTCTTAGCTTGAGCAAATTAACTGAGGGTGAACAATGATCAAAAGAAAAACTTAAGAAGAGCAAACTCCATAAATTGCTGGGGAGATTGAAACAGATCAGGAAATAAAGGTCTTCCTTTAGTCCAAGTTCAGAAGCAAAAGGCACAGATATAAGCAGGAAATAGCCACTATAAAATAAGTTGAGAGAAAGAAACAGGAAGGTCTGAAGTGGGCTGAAGCATTTCATAATCACAAGGGAACGTGGTGGTGCTGGGCAGCACCCCTGGCCTTCCTCCTGTACCCTTCTTGGCAGGTAGAGCCTGAATTACGTGGTGCTCTGGATTTGTAGCCCCCCGTGCTGACCCTCTTCACACGCAAACCCACAAACACACCCATCACCATTCTTTTTCATAAACAGGCTTTACACAAGGCCCTTGGGCTGAGTTGAAATAACAGAGTAAATTTGCATAGGAGTTAAGCAAAGCCATGATTTAATAAATAGGAATGTGAAAAATTACTTGTAGAATATATCTTGCAGGTATAACTGCACACATATCAAAGAACCTGCACACAACGTTATCCCTTGTAGTGTTTTTTCTAAAGGAATAATTGGAAACAACTCAAATACCCATCAATAGGGACTGGTTAAATAGACCTCATCCCCACAACAGACTCACATGTAATTGTAAAAAACAAACAACAAAAAATCAAACCTAAGTCTGAGGATACTCTCCAGAATACACTGGTGCTGAGCAGTGTATAAAGTAGATTTTTTCTGGTGTAACAATGGAAAGGAGATGGGAACTTATATTTGTATTTACATAAACTCCAGAAGAAAACAAATTAATGAGATTGTTCTCTGACTGAGGCAGCACAGTCAGAGATTAATAGGGACATAGATGGGTACATCTCAGTGAATCAGTTTATAAAATTTTTGTCTTTTTCAACTGTGTGACTGTATTATCTATTCAGGACTTTTATTTAAAGCAATAATACAAGTCAACTGTAAAAGAATCCAAGTATTTTTAATAGGCAATACAATTTGGACACATTACCATAAAAAGATATGGATAGTAAATAAGCACATGAAAATACACTCATCATCATGAGTCATTACAGAAACGCAAATTAAAACCAGAGTGGTTTAACTTTTAAAATCTGATAATATCAAGCACTGCAGAGGATGTGGAACAACTGGAATTAAAAATGGTACAGCTACTTTGGAAGACAGAGCATCAGTTTTCTACAATGTTTAGTATACATTTATCATATGATCCATCAATTCCACTTCCACATATTGAAACAAAAGAAATGGATACATATATATCCACCCCCCTCCAATTTCAATAAACCTGTATATAATGGGGTAGGCTGGAGCACAGGTCCCCTGAAAATAGGGGAACCACCCTCCAATCCTGCCAGAAGATGGAGGAGAACAGGGATGGGTGCCCATGGAGCAGAAGGTACAGTGTTGGATGCACATGGCTTAACAAAGGCAGGTATACAGCCTGTGCCTTCCTGCAGGGAGGAGCTGCCCTGGGCGAATTGCGAAGGTGACTATGAGGCCTGCAGAGTGACTTGTGAAGTAGCCATCCGGGAGGTTCATGGGAACAACACCAGATGCTCCGCCCAGGACAGACAGGCATGCCTGTGTGTGGCTGGGAAGCTCTTGCCCTGATGAGAGATGGCAGCTGAAAGAGGGTCAGAGATACCGGGGGCTGACAAAAACAATGGACACTCATGCACCATAGGAAGAGCTAGACATTTGGTCACACAGGAATTTCTGAGCCAAGCATTTTAATTTCAGTGAGCCACAAAACATGAAGGCTACCTGTCTGTAGGTCAGTCTGTAGGTCTGTACATCCACTGGAAACATCCTCAGCATCCCCCACACAGAAGTTGACGCCAGAGCTGGCTGCGCCTGGCCAAGCACAAAGACGCTGCGGTGAGCTGGTGGCAGCTTCAGAGGAGAGAAATAAATGCTGTCAGGACTCGGGCAGGTGCACACAGACTCATGAGAGGTGCTTGGAGCTGAGCTGTGACCAGGAATGCTAAGCACAGTCTTCTGTGTTTCTGAAGGATAGTACTTTTGAGTGGCATGTTCTGAAACTGGTCTGGCTTGGCAGAGGAAGGCAGGGTTATTGGTTTTGGGGTGTTTTTAAAGGGTGGGATTAATGACGGAAATCTTAGCGCTCGCCCTTGCTCTCTCTCCCTCTCCCTCTCTTTTTCCTACTTTCTTGCTCTTGTGTGCTTGGTATGGAGAAGTTGCTCCCCTTGGTATGGGGGGCTCTTGATATGGGACTTTGGAGCTTGATACAAGTTCTCTCTTTGGGCTTTTGGCATTTTGGATATTCTGGGACTCTGGTCCTGGCCCCCACAGGGACAGGAGTGCCCATGGGACCAGGAGATACGAGGCCCACCAAGGTCTTAGACCCCACAGAGGATGAGCCCACTCCTAGAGGCAGGTGCAACACAAGGACATGCACCTCCCTGGGCTCCAGCCTCTGGGACACCATGAACCAGTACAGCACAGCGCATGGGTCCTGGACTGTTACGTGGAGGCTGAGAACGGTGCACCCAGATCCTGAAAGAGAGCTGCTGTGAGAAGATGGCAACTTTGAAACCCTTCCCTTGCCTTCAGGGAGCAAGGGAAGTTCTGGGTCTCATGGAAGGGAAGGGTTCTGAACAGAACTCTCAGCACCCCCCAAAGTTGGAACCCTGTTCATGAAAAACTGTTTCCTTCAATGCAAATCAATGGGTCATGTGGATTCAAGGTGCCAAGTGGCCAAAACCCTGTTTGTACAGTTCCATGCACACAAGTATCTATAGTAGTTTAATAGTAGTCACCACAAACTAGAAATGTCAAAAATATCTATCTATGAACTGGTGGATAGGGAAACAATTATATTGTGGAATAGCTACTTAACAGTAAAAAGGAATGCACTACTGATACATGGGACAACATGAATAATTGTCAAATGTGTCCTGTTAATGAAAGAAATGAGACTCAAAGGCTGTACTATGTATGATTACGTTTATGCAACCTTGTAGAAGAGGTAATACTGTAGAAACAGTATCAGTGGTGAGGGGCTGTAGGTGGATACAGGTTGTCCACAAAGAGACTCAAGTAAATTTGGGGGGTTAATGAAACTGTTCTATATCTTAATTGTAGTGGGGTTCTGTCAGGTCCCAGTACATCGGCATCCTGGGCATCCTGCCTACTGCACCCTTTGTCAGGTCGCAGCACCTCGCTATACTGTTCGTGATGCCAGTTACCAGCTCCCATGGCCTCAGGTGCGGGACCAGCAAGTTCTGATGGCAGAGGGGTCTCTGGTCTGGTAGCAAAGAACTTATGCGGAGCCTTCAGGAGTGTTTACATGCTTTACTGCAAGTGTCAGGCTAACGACCACACGGCTGGGCAACTTAGAGTGTCGACGTGCTCACACTTGGTTGGCCAACTCCTGTCACAGCTGCACGTAGGTTAATGATGACAGGGAGTCCGGCCATCTCTACTTCCGTTCTCCTGTTTCCACGTGGCCAGGCATGGGAAGGTGTTGGCAATGCCACACATGGTTTGTCTGCTCTCCCACAATAGTACTATGTGCCAAGCTTACAGTAAGGGCAATCTTATACATTGGATCAAAGGAGGCTCTATATACATTAGAACAAAGGGGCAGTATACCCAAAGGTGACACCTGTCTGCTCAGGGTTGCTAAATTGGTTACCCTTGGGGCTCAGTTTTCTGGGGTTCTGGGGATAGGGTTAATCCCAAGGCTATTTCCCTGGCTGACCCAGCAGAAGGTCCAGCCATGCATAGACTGAGAAATTCCTCTGGCCTGACAGGTTAACCTGGAGTGTATTTGTTAAAATTCATAGAATTGTATAACTTAAAAGGGTGAATTTTATTGCAGGTAAATTATATCTCAACAAACCTGTCTTTTAAAAAACTAGAACAATAAATAGGAGGTAGGCATGGTCACACTTCTGTTTTGGAAAGGCCACTCTGGTTGCTGTGTGATAAAGGACTAGATTAAGCAAGAGTAAAAACCAGTTTGCAGCTATTAGAATGGCTCTGGTCAGACATCTTTCCTGGCATCCAGGACCAAGATAGTAGCAGGCAGGATGGAGAGAAGCAGGCCTATCAGAGACATTTTGGTGTAAGAATTGGGAAGATTTGCTAATGGACTAGGTATGGGTCAGGAGAGACCTTGAGTTATCAAAGCAGAATTCAAAGATTTTTTATATCCTATTTTTCTTAGTCCATTCTGGCTGCTACAACAAAAACAACACCAACTGGGTGGCTTAAACAACTTATATTTATTTCTCACAGTCAGGAGGAAAGAAGTCCAAGATCAAGGCATTGGAAGAGTCAATGTCTGATGAGGGCCTAGTTCTTGGCTCATGGACAGCCATCTTCTTGCTGTTCCCTCATGTGGTGGAGGAGCAGGGAGCCCTTTGGGGTCTCTTTTAAATGGGGCCAAATCCCAATCTTGAGGGCTCTACCATCATGACTTCATCATCCCCCAAAGGTGCCACCCCTAGCACCATCACATTGGGGACAAGGTTTCAACATATGAATTTGGGGTTGACACAAATATTTAGTCTATAGCACTATGCCATTTGAAGCAGGTATAAAGCAAAGACTATCAAATAGGCTGTCTCTAATTCTACCGTGAATTACCCACACACTTTCAGCAGAGTTTCTAAATATATGTGGAGGACTAGAATAACAACATACAAACTGGAGAACATGAGATCAAGAATAATTTTGTTGTTTGTTCTGGAACTGATCCAGCCAAGGTCTCCTCATGTAAGAAGGGCTGCTCTGAAGGAAGGAGCTTCCTGCCCCAGAAGGACAACAGCCAAAAAATGAAACTCTGTTACTTGTACTTTTTGCCCAACAAAAAATAGCCTACCAAGAAAAGAAGAGGAAAAATCATGGCTGAAAAGTATTCCATTTATTATTCATACTAATCATTATAATTTATTTATATTATGTTTTGCTCTGTAAAGTTTATTTTCTATGCTTACAGTGTATTTACTTTGGCTGATTGTTGTGGGGCTAAAAAGATTAATACTTTTCCTCCTACTATCTAATTTCTTCTAGTTGGGCTAATAATTAATGAGGCATTAACAAGATAAAATCAAGTTTCTAGCACATGTGCCTGGGGTATTCACATAAGTATGATATTCAAAAGATAGGCAATAATTGGGCAATATGACATTTTGGGCAAAGCAGAAAATGGGAGGTACAGAGTATTATATTACAGAAGTGAGAATGAGGGTGATTTACAAGTAGTTGAGTAAAAAGGGAACATACATGGCAAGAAAATCCTTGCTAGGCAACTCAGAAACGGTGGGACACAGCTAACAGGCCTGGCGCCCTCTTATTTATCCTACTTAATTCAAATTGGGCTAAAGCAGCATCCTAAGATCTCCTTCCTGAAGCAGGTTTCTCTGTCTGAATCTCTTGTGCAGAAAACGAAGGATTGAAGGCTCTTTCTGAATATTATTTCTTAATTGCTTAAAATCAATATTCCCAAAAGGCAGTGTCAGGGTGGCAAAACTCGGGTTGCCTTCAGTGGGGACTGACAAATGATTGTCCGTTAACCCAGTGGCCATGAACATGCTGATTCCACTTGGATCTCACAGTTTTGAGCGGGGCCGCTGCCTATGGGAAACTCAATTCAGAGTCATTTGAACAAAGAGGGTAGACCAGATCTTTTTTTTCAATTTGTCAATTAAGTTGACGTTCAATATTTTTATACTAGTTTTGGGTATACAACATAGTAATAAGAATTTATATAATTTACAAAATGATCCTCCTGATAAGTCTAGTACCTCCCGGCATCATGCATAATTATTACACTATTATTGACTATATTTCCTCTGCTGTACTTTACATCCCCACAACTATTCTGTAACTACCAATTTGTAATTCTTAATTGCTTCACCTTTTTACCCAGCCATCAAGCAACCATTAGTTGGTTCTCTGTGTTATGAATCTGTTCTCTTCGGCTTGTTTATTTTGTTCTTTAGATTCCACATATAAATGAAATCATATGGTATCCATCTTTCTCTGTGTGACTTATTTTAGTTAGCATAGTACTCTGTAGGTTCTTGCATGTTATTGTAAATGGGAAGGTTTCATTCTTTTTTATAGCCATGTAATATTTCATTTTATATATGTATCACTTCTTCTTTAACCAATCATCTATTGATGGGCACTTAACTTGCTTGCATATCATGGCTATTGTAAATAATACTGCAATGAATATAGGGGTGCATATATTCTTTCAGATTAGTGTTTTGAGTTTCTTCAGATAGATACCTGAAAATGGAATTGCTGAATCATAAAGTAGTTCGATTTTTTTTTTTTTTTTTAAGGAAACTCCATACTGTTTCCTATAGTGGCTATACCAATCTACATTTCCACCAACAGTGCATGAGGCTTCTCTTTTTTCCACATCCTCATCGGCACTTGTTTGTTGATTTATTAATGATAGCTGTTCAGAGAGGTATGAGGCTATGTCTCATTGTGGTTTTCATTTGCTCTTCTCTGATGATTAGTGATATTCAGCATCTTTTCATATGTTTATTGGTTATCCGCATGGTCTCTTTGGAGAAATGTCTATTCAGGTCCCCTGCCCATTTTTAAATTAGATTGTTTGGGGGTTTGATGTTAAGTTGTATAAGTTCTTTATAAATTTTGGATATTAACCTTTTATTAGATATATCATTGGCAAATATCTTCTCCCATTGGTAAGTTGCCCTTATGTTTTATTAATGGTTTCCTTTGCTGTGCAAAATCTTTTTAGTTGGATGTAGTCATTTGTTTATTTCTTCTTTTATTTTTATTTCCTAAGGAGATATATCAGTAAAAATATCACTAAGAGCAATGTCAGAGAGTGTACTGCCTATGTTTCCTTCTGGGAGTTTTACAGTTTTAAGTCCTACATTTAAGTTTCTAATCAATCTTGAGTTTATTTTTGTATATAGTATAAGAAGGTGGTTTAATTTTGTTTTATTTTGCATGTATCTGTCCAATTTTCCCAACACCATTTATTAAATAGACATTTTTAAATGATTTTATTTATTATTTTTCAGAGAGAGGGGAAGATGAGAGAGGGAGAGAGGGAGAGAAACATCAATGTATGGTTGCCTTTCACCTGCCTCCAGCTACGGACCTAGCTGGAGACCTGGCTTGCAACCTGGCTATGTTGCCCTGGCTGGGAATCGAACTGGTGACCTTTGGGTTCGCAGGTCAGCGCCTTATCCAGTGCCACCAACCAGGACTGAAAATAGACTTTTTAACCCCATTATATGTCCTCACTTCATTTGTCATAGACTGATTGACCATGTAGGCATGGGTTTAATTCTGGGCTCACTATTCTGCTCTATTGATCTATATATGTTTAATGGCACTACCATGCTATTTTGAGTATTATGCCTTGTAATATAGTTTGATTATCAGGAAGCATGATCCCCCCAACTTAGTTCTTCTTTCTCAAGATTGCTGTGGCTATTTGTGGTCTTTTGTGGTTCTACATAAATTTTAGAATTATTTGTTCTAGTTCTGTGGAAAATGCCATTGATGTTTTGATAGGGATTGCATCAGGTGTACAGATTGCTTTGGATAGTATGGACAACCAGATCTTGAAATGTCACATGAAGCTCAACAGGAAATCTTTTCAGGTTTGTGCTTTTGAAATACCTTTGTGATGAAAGTGAAGAACATAACAAACTACAGTAATAGAGCCCAAACCTACTATGTACAACCTTATATTTGATTTTACATACATATACACCAATATGTCCAAAATATACACAAATACATTTTGATTATGAAAATAACAATACACAAAGGCTGTAATACATTTTTGAAAGCCCTCCCCCAATTCATTTCCCAAGTATCCACTGTTAGCTTTTTGTTACATATTCCTCTAGATTGTCTTCTACACAATACATGTTTAAGAGCATTGCTTAGATGAAGATAATTTAAAGAAATTCAAGCCAAGATATAGGCACTGGATATTAATACTTCTGTGCTGGTTAGGAGGAGAAAATTATATGAGAAGATATCTCTAAATTTCTCTAAAGGATATGTGAATTATTTATTAACTTTTAAAGTATGAGCATTGTTTCTTTCGATGGTTATTAAGAGAATGTGAGAGAAAATTCATGTATTCATAAAAGAGTAAAATAAAATGACAGAATCATCTGATTCTATATAAAGAGTCTTAACAACAATATTTCAAAAAAGTACACTTAAAAAAAGAGAAAAGGGGAGCAAAAAGAGGATGGATGTAATATAGCAACAATAAAATTAAAATATATATATATATGGACATATAGATGCCCATATATACAAGGTCATAAAAAAAGAGATAGTACACTTCATTTATGATTATGACAGGGTTCAGAAGATGCTACTTCAAATTATGGCATCTTAGCATACTGAATGTTTTAAGCTGCAGGAATTTGAGAAACAGCAGATTCAGGAACGACTCTCTGGCCTTTCCATCTCACCTAAAGCAGGTCACAAGACCCTCAGGTGAACAGTGCTTTCCCTATACTCAGAGAAAAAGAACATTCTTATCTTCAAAGATAGAGAGATACTAAAGGAATCTGTGCAAGCAGGTCTTGCTAAGTTTCCCTTAGTTTAATAGCGTTAGCTTACATGCTTGTCCAATTACATTTTTTCATTACTTTCCACTCTTCTTCAAACCTGGTATAATAACACTCAGGTTTAACTATTTTGGGGAGTGTTCACTATCTCCTGAAGGGTCACATAAAACTTAGGTTAAACACATGTGTATTTTATCCTTTATCTAACATGTCTTTTGTTACAGAGCTCCAACCAAGAATTTAGAAGGGTAGAAAAAAAATATTTTTTTCTCTCCAATATTAAAAAATATTTTACTCTGATTGAAATGCTTTCTAACTAATATACATTATATGCCATAATGTATGTAGCTACTTGAATTAAGTATTTTAATTAAGAAAAAGTAGTCCTGGCTGGTGGCACAATGGATAAGGTGCCAGCCTGCAAACCCAAAGGTTGCTGGTTCGATTCCCAGCCAGGGCACATTAATGAGGTTGCAAGCCAGGTCTCCAGCCAGTTCCATAGCTGGAGGCAGGTGAAAGGCAACCATACATTGATGTCTCTCTCCCTCTCTGCCGCTCTCCCTTCCCCTCTCTCTAAAAATAATAATAAATAAAATGTTTAAAAAAAAAAAAAGAAAAAGTAGTGATTAATAACTAGTAGTCAATTAACATCAAGATACCTTGTTTGTCTAGACCCAATCTTAATCTGGAAATATTAAAAGGTACCTTTAGCACAAATGTGTTTTATATCACCTTATGCACAATTTCTTTGGGTCCTAAAATATTTTGGGCAATCAAAAATGTCCAGACGTTGTTTTAAAAAGTCAATTAATATTATAAAATTTGGAATTATAAACAAATGGCATTGAAAACAACAAAATTACAATATTAGGCCCAGAATTAGATTCTCTAAAGGCAGAGGCAACCTCAGTTTCAGTTTGCTGTTTCTTCCCTTATATTTAACTCCTTATTTTTAATAATACCTTTATGTTGCCGTATATTGAGTAAACAATATTAGACATCATCTACTCACTACTAGGCAAGATGAGTGCTTAATACCCTTTCCTGACCCTTACAGACACACACACACACACATTTTTCCCTTCCTTTGTATTTTAATCACAATTTTATATTAAATGAATATTCAATTTTTATAATAAAATAATGCAAATATTGCTCACAAGTAAGCAATAGTTTGTTTACATTTCTTTTTTATATACATTTGTTTTTTCTGGAATTGAAGATTGCTTATTTACTCATTTTTATTTTGCATGCAAGATAGTAAGTATACTTTCTATATGCTCATTATAAACTTTTCTCTTACCTTTCTAATTTTTTCCAGCAATCTGGTTAAGCTCCTCAAGGATGCTAGCAGTTCATTTTTCCCCTCCTAAATGGATCCTTCCATTCTCCTGTTTTTATCTGGACTGATTGATTTCTAGAATTGCTGCGTTTTGTCATCCTAGGCCATTTCTTCATCATCGCTCTAGTAATTCAACTTGCCTCTTTCCTTTGCTTCCTCACTCAGACCTCCCTCCTTCTTAGTTTGTTTGTATGTTTGTTTGTTTGTTTCATGGCACACATGTTTCAGAAGCTTCCTAAAATAAAGATACAAAGAAAGCAAAGTTTTTGAGATTTTGCCTGTTTGAAAACATCAACATGTTTTTTGCTAGTCTCATAATTCATAGTTTGGTTGAGCAAAGAATTGGTTAGAGAGATCTCTGAGTTTTAAAGACACTGATTGCTCCATGAGCTTTCATCTCTTCGTGCTGAGAATCCAATGCCATTCTATTTCCTTGTAACCTGTCTTTTTTCTCTGGAAGATTTTAGATTCTTTTTATCCATACTGGGAATTTTACAGTGATGTGCCTAGATAGGGGTCATTTGTGTTATTTATCTTGTTCTAATGAGGAACCTTCACATTTCTAATTCTGGAGTATGTTGCTACATTATATCCATGACAGTTAATTTTTATGTGTCAGCTTGACAGTGCCACAGGGTGCCCAGATATTTGATCAAACATTATGCTGGGTGTGTCTGTGAGGGCTTTTCTGGAAGAGGTTAAAACAAGTTGCCATCCTCAATGTGGGTGGGCCTCATTCAATCCATTGAAAGCCTGAGTAGAACAAAAAGCTGACTGACAGAGAACTCACCCTCTGCCTGTCTTCCATCTAGGACATTGGTCTTCTCCAGCCTTCAGACTAGCATTTGGGCTGGAACTTACATGATTGGCTCTCTTGATGTTCCAGTTTGCTGATTGCAGATCTTGGGTCTTATTGTCCTCCATAACGATGTGAACCAATTCCTTGTATTATAAATGTATATATTTATAAATTTAATTTATAAATTTAGTAAGGGGTAGATAGATTAGATAGATAAGGAGGTTAAGGCAAGAGATATTTAAGAAAAAGAAAAGGGGAATGATTACATGAATGGAAGGAAGGAATTTCTATGCATGCTAATAAGCTAAAGAAGGAATTTCTGTATGTGCAGACAAGTTAATATGGTGATGCTCATTCTAAAGAATGTCTTTAATTTTCATAACAAAGTCAGTAGTCATAACAAACAGTTGCTTGGAATATGATGCTGTTGCGAGCCCAGCCCAATGATGTGAGGAATTAGATGTGCAAGGCCGTTCCTTTGGATGTCAGCTCCAACTCCATTTTAAAGTGGCTCCAGCCCTGACTGGTGTGATACATTTGGTTGGACATTGCCCTAAAAGCGAAAAGTCTCAGTTTTGATTATTGGTTAGGGCACAGGCCTGGGCTGCTGGTTTTGTTCCTGGTTGATGGCCATATGAGAGGTAGCTGATCAACGTTTCTTTCACCCACTGATATTTCTCTTCCTCTCTTTCTCTGTCCCTCCCCCTCTAAGGACAAAAAATAAAAACAAGGAATTGTCTGTACCAATTCTAGGTTCTCTAATGTAGTTGGGAAATTACCCTTTTAAAAAATAGATCCAGTGGCTCCATTTATATTATTTATGTATTGACTTTTAAAATGAAATAACCAGGTCCTTAGGAAGCCAAAATGAGTTTGAGAGTAACAGTAATAGAGGAATTGCAGTTCGGAACCAGCAGCTGTGGCGAACAATCGGAAAGTCTGAGGAGACAAAGGGAAGGTCAGCTTTTCTTAGGTTTTTGGAGGAAACTGGGAAGGGCGGTGGCCAGTATTTTATTAGCTGCAAGTGGTGGGCAGCTTGCTGCTGGGTGAGAAGGAAATCCTCTTTCTCCCTGCGGGACTCTTCCAGCCGCTGTGAGTGATATGTGAGGGAGCCCGCCCTTCATGGTTATCCAAATCCATTTTTATTTACGTTTCCTCTCTCTTTTTTTTTTAAATTTAATTTTATTGTTGTTGTATTACATCCACCCCCTTTTGCTGCCCTCTGTCCTCTTCCCCACCCACCCATTCCCCCACAAAGTCAATCTAGGTTTCCTTTTTTCCTTTTCACAAAATATAAACTCCTAATGGCTCCTTTTCACTGAAGAACCCAGACGGATACAGTACACTTGACAATACTTGCTCTCTTCTTTTGCCTACGCTCTGATATCCCTGTTAACCAGATAGTGAACCTCTTGAATTGCCCTAATTATATCTTTTCTCTCTTTTTCTAGCTTTTTGGTTTCACTTTTGAGGGATTCTTCGATTTGATATCTCAACCCTTCCATTGAATCATTTTACTTGTCAGCTTATTTTAATTTCTGAATCTCTTTGTTGTTCTTTGGTAGCCCTCAGCTTGCTGTTTTTATTTCACTGATTCAACATCATCATTTGGCCTTGTGAGGATAGTTATAGTTGGTTCAAAGTTTTCCTGTGCTCTATGCACTATCTTTGATTCATCGAAGTTCTTTTTTCACTGTGTTTTCTTTCTTGCTATTTTCTCCCATCAGAGGCTTTCCTCACAAGGCTGCCCATTCATATTAAAAGTGAGGTGCTAAAAGGCTCATTGGAGGCTCTGAGTACAGGAGCAGGGCTGGTTGACTGGGCAGTTTCACTGTGGGGTAATCAAGTGGAAGGTGGGGGCTTTACTAGACAAACCTAAGGGGTCAGTAGGTCTCTTTTCTTGAAACATTTTCAAGGAATTGTCCAGTCTGCTGAGTGAGGGTTGTAAGGGTCCTTCCTGCCAGCAATCTGGGCACTAAGGATGGGGGAAGGCCTGGGGTGCTTCTCGCTCAATCCGGCCTTCAGGGGGTTTCTCACATCCTAGGTCATGAGTCCAGAGTCTCCCTGGCATACTTTCCCCAGGGATCAAGCCTCCTGCTTCCTGAGGGGGTGGGGGTGTGTAATCACTGGACTTCGGGAAGTAGGGTAGAAGTTCCTCATACAAACTCTCAAAGATTTTCTGATGCTTATCTCACATTTTGTCCCTCCTTTGAAGGTATGTCAGAGAATAATCTGAATGTCTAAGGGGAAACTGACTGCTTAGAATAAAAAACATTTTTTTTTTCAAACAAAGAAACACAGGAGAAATGAAAATTTAGTTCTAATTGGACAGAAGAGATTTTTCAAAAAAACAGATCTATGGGTCCAGTAGTGTCTACATGATTATGCACCATGGGGGTGGCTACAGAGCCCAGTTGATTTCTGTGTACTCTGCTGTGAAGACAGAATGATTATGCCCTGGCACAGTTTTAAAACAGGAAGAATGAAGGTTTTAAATCACTGTTTTATTGAAGGGAAACTAGTCTGCACCAGAGGACTCAAAAAACCCAGGAAGTGAAGCATAGCCAACTGCTGCCTGGGGCTGTGGGGGAGTGGGTCTGTACCTGGATCCAGACCAAGTCTGTTTCAAGTTTATTTGATTGACAATTTCACTTTGAAAAGAGTGTTTCACGGGACCTCTGGGAGCTGTCAAACTCTGCCCCAGGGCAGAAGATTAACTGCTCTGTGGACCAGCGGGAAGAAGCCTAGTAAATCAGAGGCCCCTTGTTTGAGGGTCTGCGGGCTTACAGGTGGCCATGTAACAGGCTGCGCCTCTCTGCAGGCGCCTCAGGGACTTCACAGTTTATGGGTCAGAACCAGTCATGTGGATGGGGAGGAGCATCTTAATTCATTCTCCAAACTGCTGATTGAAAAACGGGCTTGAATGAGCCTGCAAAAGAAAAGTTTCCTTGAATTCTCTAACTTCTGGAAGGAGCAAGAACTGATGACAGTGGTGGCTTCCGGGGAGGGAACCAGCCCTTTGTGTCTTTTTGCAGGGGGTGGTCAAGTGTGACGGTTAAGAGCATGACCCAGGAAGCTTTGGCCTACCCTGTAGTGTTTGTGTGGGTTTTCAACCTTCAGTGGTCTCAGCTTTAAGATCGGGATTGTAATGAGGATTGAATGAGTTCACTAGAAGGAAACAGGGCAGTGAACATAGTAACAGCTATTAACTATTGGCTTTTATTATTACATGTATTTGCATGCATTTATTCTTGAAAATAATTTAATTTTCTGTTTTTATAAATCTGAAGTATTTCTATAAAGCAAATAATTTCTTATAATTTTTATGTTTTCTGGGATTTTATTTTTATAAATAAAATGTGCCTACAGTTAGTCATGTAGGGGAGGAACAAACTTTTCTCTACCCTCAAGGTTTTTCTGGCTGGTCTCAGTAATCAAATAGACATGAGACAGACAAGCAAGAGAAAATAATCAAATTTAATACATACATATGTATGGGAACTCCACATACATGAGAGAGTCAGAGACCCCCAAATACAAGACAGGTTCAAAGATTGAAACAGGGCTTGAGGTATACCAGGCATCCTGAACTAGGGATGAAGTAAGGTGCCCTGGGAGTTTCAAAGGGCCATTGCAGGATAATAAGAAGAATAAATATTTAGTAAATAGAAGTTTATCTAGCCCTATAAAACCAAGAGAGGCTATCTCCGATAATCTCTTTTTTTTTTTTTTTTTTTTTTT